>JANRMT010062789.1:1213908-1227677 GCA_026402145.1 Polypterus bichir lapradei | reverse complement strand
CTGGTGCCAATCCCAGCCAGCACAGGGCACAAAGCAGGAACAAATCCCAGGCAGGGTGCCAGCCCACCACTGGGTGAGTAGACAGTTCATTATAAATGTCAGTCATTTTTCAACCCGCTATATCCTAACTACAGGGTCACAGGGGTCTGCTCGTGCCAATCCCAGCCAGCATAGGGCACAAGGCAGGAACAAATCCCCGGGCAGGGTGCCTTCCCACCGCAGGGCACACACCCACACTAGGGATAATTGAGGATCGCCAGTACATCTAACCTGCATGTCTTTGGACTGTGGGAGGAAACCCATGCCGACACGGGGAGAACATGCAAACTCCACGCAGGGAGGACCTGGTAAGTGAACTTGGGTCTCCTAACTGTGAGGCAGCAGTGCTACCACTGTGCCACTGTGCCGCCGCCAAATCATTAAATGCAATCAGTTAAAGAGTGATATCATAATAAAAATGTCCTTCTTCTAAAATTACACTTAACTTGTAGTTGGTACATGGAACAGACAATTCTCTTAGTCAGTTAGTGGTTGCTACTGGCAGTTTCGTAAGTTGGTTTCAGTCTTCTTTAATAGGCAGGAAAATTTTTGTTAGCTGGGGTGATTGTAGTTCAGGGATCTATAATATTGTATCTGGCGTACAACAGTGGATCGAAACACTTACTTTAAAATGAGTTCATCAAGAACACATAGACACAGTTGTAAACTTGTAAAAGGTAAATTTTGCATTAACATCAGGAAGTTTTCCTTCACACAGAGGACCACATACACGTGGAATAAGTGACCAAGTAGTGTGGTGGACTGTAGAAATTTAGGGACCTTCAAAACTCAACTTAATTTTAGGATTAGGTTTAGCTTTAGGAAGACTTTATTATCCCAGAGAGAAATTTGCTTCAGGAAAGTACAAAAACAGAAGATATTGTTACAGAGATCCAATAGATTAACAAAGACAGAGCGTTTGATGACCAATGTTATGGCATAAACACAGACTCAAGATCAATACAAAGAAGAAAAATGACTTTCAACAGTACACAAAGTAATAGTGCAGAATTTAACATTTAGTAGCATCCCTATAAGTAACAAAATTTAAAATGCTTACAGCTCTAGGATTAAAAGAGATCTTAAATCTACTGCTCTTTACCTTTGGAAACCTAAATCTGCAGCCTGATGGCAACAACTGGAATTTCGAGCAAAGAGGATGGCGTCTGTCTGACAGAATTGAGTTGGCTTTCTTTCTTACCTGTTTGCAATACATTTCAGTGATAGACGTCTGCTGTGAACCAGTATTTTTACTGAAAATGTTTATAATGCTGTTAAGATTTTTATGCTGTTACGATGCTGTTTGTTGCCGAGGTTGCCAAACCAACAAATATAAGCAAATGTAACAATGGATTCAATACCGGACTTGCAAAAAACGTGTCATTATGGTTTTGTCCACTTTAAAACAGTTGAGTTTCCTAAGAAATAAAAGTCGCGGCTGCCCTTTTTTACATATTTGCACTGTGTTAGGATCAAACTTAAGTTTGTTATCAATGATTGTTCCCAGATATTTGTATTGCTCTACCATCTCCAATGTCCATCCATCCATTTTCCAACCCGCTGAATCCGAACACAGGGGCCAATCCCAGCCAACACAGGGCACAAGGCAGGAACCAATCCTGGGCAGGGTGCCAGCCCACCGCAGGACGCACACAAACACACCAAGCCCAATTTAGAATCGCCAATCCACCTAACCTGCATGCCTTTGGACTGTGGGAGGAAACCCACGCAGACACGGGGAGAACATGCAAACTCCATGCAGGGAAGACCCGGGAAGCGAACCCAGGTCTCCTAACTGCGAGGCAGCAGCGCTACCCATTGCGCCACCATGCCACCATCTCCAATGTTTCCCCTTTAATTAAAGTGATGACAGAGGATGGTGGAGAGCACCTGAAATCTACTACCATACCATTTGCCTTAGAAACATCTAATATATAAAGCAGAGTCGATGTATGTATGTGTGTATGTATGTTTGTTTGTCCGCCATACAAACCTGCACCGGGCGTCCGATCGGCACCAAACTGGGCATGGGGCTCCTTTGTGACCAGGAGGAGGTCATGGGGTATGTTTGGTTGGGAAAAATGTTCATGGAGAAGCGCAGGGCACCTTTTCACCGACACAACGTTTGGCACACGTCCCCGTACTTATCATCGACAAGATGGCCGCACATTGCAACAGACGTTCACCGCGGCGCCATCTAGCGGCAGCTTTGGTCCCTGCGCGTCGCTCTTTATCCATGTTTCTTTAAATTGCCAAGAGATGGCGCAAGTGTCCAAGTATGAGAAAGCCGACTGCTTTGATCGGGTGAAAGGGAACTGCCGTATGGATGTAAAACGTGAACATCCGGCTGACACACCCGCGTTTCCGCACGTCACACTCCCACACGCACTGATTGCGCTGTCTTTCATTCGCCGACGTCCGTAATATGCAAGCACGTTTGAACACAAGACAGCATCCTTCCGCCACCATTTTCCCCAAACGCAGCACCAGTTGTATGTCACTTCTCTCTGTAGTTAGCATCGCCAACGTCTGTTAGATGGCATCATGGTTCAACATTGATGCTCCTTACAAACAGAGCACCCCTCCCTGCCATTTTTCCCAATACGGTTTCAGTGCTACTCTTTCTCACTGGCTTTCCGTATTTGTGGTGCTATTGATTTCAAACATATACAATTTCCTGTTCATTTGGCTTTTGCTATGTCAATGAATAAGGCTCAAGGGTAATCACTAAAAGTTGCAGGCATCAATTTGGAAAATCCATGCTCTTCACACGGACATCTCTACGTAGCATGTTCTAGATTGGGCAGTCCTCAGAATTTGTTCATTTTTGCCCCACAATAGAAAACAAAAAATATAGTGTTGTAGCGGTCAGGTGCTGCTAAGATTCACACCGTCAAGATGACGGTGATTTATTTATTTTTTATAGTGGATCCTAGGGACACTCCCTGCCTTGGCTCGACCCACACACACTCACAACAGAGACAAAAATACAGCACACTGGGGAATAACAATAATTAAAGAATGTAATGCAAATAAATCATATAAATGAAAACAATAATACCATCCCAGAACCCCTAGAGCGATATTACATCAAACATATAAACACAAACAACTCCACACAGCAAAGTCAATGGAAACAACAACGGATGAAATGAAAGATGATGATAGTGAGTCCAGAGATCTGCACGCTGCAAGGGAATGACAAACAGTCCTACCGGTAGCCACTGTAAGGGTGAAGATGGATGGATGGTTCAGGAGCGCTCCTGTTCTTGCGGAGGAAGCCAATCAATCCATAATCAATCCTCAGGACACAGGTAGACAGAAGACAATCCAGACCCCAACAACGAATACAATCCAGGACACAAAACTAATTACGGTTTAAACAGAAGGCAGTGTCACAGGTAAACGGAACCAAAATACAACAACGAAACACACTTTTTTCCCTTTGGCTACCTGCCCTCCTTTTAAACTACTTTGACCACCTTTGACCCCAACAGCCCCTGCAGGGACTGCTGGGAGATGTAGTTCTCACTAATAGTAGCACTGCTACAGTGTAGCCAAACGCTCTGGAATGACCACTTATATTACCTATGACAATAAAATATGAATCAGAAAACTGTTTCTTCTATTTCTTTGTTCTGTTTCTTTCATTTCGGAAATTCACCGGTAATACATTCCAGGGCAACGCCGGGTACTCCTGCTAGTTCTAGTGCTGTGCGCAGGAACTGGGGAGTCCTCTACAGCGCATCTTCAACCTGAGCCTGGAACAGGGGAGAGTCCCGGGGCTTTGGAAAACATCTTGCATCACCCCAGAGCCAAAGGTAACATGTCCTAGTGAGCTGAATGACTTCCGGCCTGTCGCTCTGACGTCACATGTGATGAAGACCATGGAGCAGCTGCTGCTTCACCACCTGAGGCCACAGGTCTGCCACGCCCTCGACCCTCTGCAGTTCACATACCAGGAGAAGGTGGGAGTGGAGAATGCCATCATCTACATGCTACACCAATGCCTCTCCCACTTGGACATAGGCAGTGGTGCTGTATGAATTATGTTTCTGGACTTCTCTAGCGCCTTCAACACCATCCAACCTCTGCTACTTAGGGATAAGCTGACAGAGATGGCAGTAGATTCACACCTGGTGGCATCGGTGGATCGTGGACTATCTTACAGACAGACCTCAGTATGTGAGTCTCGGGAACTGCAGGTCTGACATTGTGGTCAGCAGCACAGGAGCGCCGCAGGGGACTGGACTTTCTCCGGTCCTGTTCAGCCAATAAACATCGGACTTCCAATACAACTCAGAGTCCTGCCACGTGCAAATGTTCGCTGATGACATTGCTATGGTGGGCTGCATCAGGAGTGGGCAGGAGGAGGAGTATAGGAAACTAATCAAGGACTTTGTTAAATGGTGTGACTCAAACCACCTACAACTGAACACCACCAAAACCAACGAGCTGGTGGTAGATTTTAGGAGGACCAGGCCCCTCATGGACCCCGTGATCATCAGAGGTGACTGTGCAGAGGGTGCAGACCTATAAATACCTGGGAGTGCAGCTGGATGATAAACTGGACTGGACTGCCAATACTGATGATATGTGCAAGAAAGGACAGAGCCGACTATACTTCTTTAGAAGACTGGCATCCTTCAACATCTGTAATAAAATGCTGCAGATGTTCTATCAGACAGTTGTGGTGAGCGCCCTCTTCTACGCGGTGGTGTGCTGGGGAGGCAGCATAAAGAATAAGGACGTCTCACGCCTGGACAAACTGGTGAGGAAGGCAGGCTCTATTGTAGGAATGAAACTGGACAGTTTGACATCCGTGGCAGAGCGACGGGCGCTGAGCAGGCTCCTGTCAATCATGGAGAATCCACTGCATCCACTGAACAGGATCATCTCCAGACAGAGGAGCAGCTTCAGCGACAGACTGCTGTCACCGTCCTGCTCCACTGACAGACTGAGGAGATCGTTCCTCCCTCACACTATGCGACTCTTGAATTCCACCCGGGGGAGTAAATGATAACATTATTCAAAGTTATTGTCTGCTTTTACATGCATTTTTATTACTCTTTAATTTAATATTTTTTTTGTATCAGTATACTGCTGCTGGATTATGTGAATTTCCCCGTGGGATTAATAAAGTATCTATCTATCTATCTATCTAGCTATCTAAGTCATAAATTAGAGTGATCACACCATCGTACAAACTCATTGACTAATAGGTCAATGGCTGTCTTCCTTGTCTTGTAGAAAACTAACAATGACAGGGTCATCTGCAAATTTCAGGATATGTCTATCCTTGTGTAAACTCCTGCAGTCATTTGTGTACGGCAGGGGTCCTCAATCACGGTCCTGGAGGGCCGCAGTGGCTGCAGGTTTTTCCTCCAACCCAATTGCTTAATAAGAAGCCCTTATTGCTCAAGTAACACTTCTGCTTCACTTTAGTTGTCTCGCTCGTTAAGAAACAGCTGTATTCTTGGTTTTTAATGGCTCCTAATTAGCAATAACATGCAAATGACAAAAGAGACCAGCATTTCTCCATTTAGCTTGTTACCATTTACACCTTTGTGTATTTATTATGAACTGTTGGGTTTAATTAAATACTTGGAAGGAAAATAAAGAGAAAAAAGTGAAGGACTGAGAATTACTCATCCATTTTAGCCTTCAAATCATTTGGATGATATCCTTAGAAAGGAGAAGAAAATCTAGGATATGAGAATTACTTGACATAGCAGAGTTAAAGCAACTAACAAGCCATGAAATTAAATTATTGGCAAGAATTGCTTTATAATTAAGCAACCGGGTTAAAACAAAAATCTGCAGCCACTGCGCCCCTCCAGGACTGTGATTGAGGACTCCTGGTGTACGGGATAGACAGCAACCTTGAGGAGTGTCCACAGATGTACTTAGGGTATCAGAGAAACAGCCATTGACACTCTTTGTGTTGTATCTTGTTAAAAAGTCCACCCCACCAAGTTAGCATGAACTGATCAATCAGTTTCTAAACTGAAATTATGACAAACTAATAACGACTAATTTGATGTTATTTAGTAAAAATGAAGTGGATCGGACTGGCGAGCTTTGTCAGGCTGAATGGCCTGTTCTCGACCAGATTGTTCTAAAACCACAAAGATCTTCTGGTCCCGCTGTTGTTTTCAATCTCCATACTACCATTAAGGCTGATTATATTAGAACATTAGAACATTAGATCACTCTAGACGAGAACAGACCATTCAGCCCAACAAAGCTCGCCAGTCCCATCCACTTATTTCTTCCAAGAAAACATCAAGTTGAGTTTTGAAAGTCCCTAATGTCTTACTGTCTACCACTCTACATGGTGGCTTATTCCAAGTGTTTGTCGTTCTTTGTGTAAAGAAAAACTTTTCAATCTATGTGTGAAATTTACCCTTCACAAGGGTAACAATTATCCGTGTATGTCTGTGCTGTAAAAAGCCCGGGCTCCTAGAAACCATGGATTCTTGTACTTCAATCAATCAATCAATCGCATCGGTTGTGCATTAGCGGCTCCTCATCAATTTCGTTTTGCGGACATGCTCTCCTCGCTTGTGTCTTAGCGGTGGCAACAGAGTCACTTTCTTTGAGCTTCATGCTGTAGCCTCGCACCTCCAGGCCAGACAGACAGACACACACAATTCCAAGAGTAGACGTTTACAGTGGAACCTTGGGTCATGACCATAATTCGTTCCAAAACTCTGGTCGCAACCCGATTTGGTCGTTACCCGAAGTAATTTCCCCCATAGGATTGCATGTAAATACAATTAGTCCGTTCCAGACCGTACGAATTGTATGTAAATATATTTTATTTAAAGATTTTTTAAGCACAAAAATAATTAATTATACCATAGAATGCACAGTGTAATAGTAAACTAAATGTAAAAACATTGAATAACACTGAGAAAAATACCCAGGCTCCCTGCTCAGCTGCTCGCCCTGCGCTCGCTCACTCTCTCTCTCTCTCTCTCGCTCTCTGTCTCACTCTCGCTCTCTCGCTCTCTCTCTCTCTCTCTCTCTCTCTCTCGCTCTCTGTCTCACTCTCTCTCTCGCTCTCTCTCTTGCTCTCTCTCACTCTCTCTCTCTCGCCCTGCGCTCGCTCGCTCTCTCTCTCTTTCTCTCTCTCGCTCTCTGTCACACTCTCGCTCTCTCTCTCTCTCTCCTACATCGGCTTTCTCCTCTTGCTTCCTGCCTTCTCCTACAACCTCCCGTTCTTTCTTGTTCTCTTCTTTTTTTCCCTTTAGCCGACTCGCACTTCTATTTATGAAGAGGACGTGGTAGTCGTGGCAATCAGCAGCTCCTGGGAACAATTACGGATGCGGACCGCTTCTCACCTGTGCACTTAGGTGAGAAACGCACACATCACGAACTCCTCAGGAACCGCTTCGGCAACACACACCACCACGCCCCCTCGCTAAGCCGCGAGTGCGCTGATTATTTATTAAAACTGGCCTTTTTGACTGGAGCTGTGGACCCGCTATACCACAGGAGGAAGCTGAGTTGAGAGGAGGTTACAATTTTGAGGGAGAGTCCCTCTGCGTGATGCACCAAGAACAATGTACTGTACAGGGAGAGACTGAACACGTGCGGAAATCATCATCGCGTACGAACCGGAAGGGAAAAAAATAGAGCACAAAGAGTTCACAGCAAATGCACAGGGAGAGACTGAACACGTGCGGCAATCATCGGCGCATACGAACCAGAAGGGAAACTGGCTTGTTCGTCAACCAACTTTTTCGTCGTAACCCAATTTGTACGTGTTCAGAGACGTTTGTGAACTGAGGTTACACTGTATATATAAGACAAGATGAACAGCCACAGCCTGGCAGTTGACATGCAGCTTTACTTATCTGTAGCACCTGATGACCCTGATGCTCTGGATTCTCTGATACAATTTCTTATTTGCATTTCTGAATGGATGAGTAGCTAAATAAGGAAAAAACTGAAATCTTAGTCGTTGGTAAAAATGGAAATAATGAGTGTATTAGAAATAAACTTGATCCCTTAGCATGAACAGTCAAGGTGAAATAAAGAAGCAGGTGTAATCATAGGCCCTGATCTGAATTTTAAACTGCATATTAACCATATTACTAGGACTGCATTTTACCATTTAACAAACATTGCAAATGTTAGACCTGTTACAACATTGCCTGTTGCTGAGAAATTAATCCACGCTTCTGCCTAGATTACTGTAATCCTACCTAAGAAAGACACTAATCGGTTGCAGTGATTTCAGAATGCAGCCGTTTTAGCGTCATTACATTGGTCAAGAGTTCTGCTTTCCAAGACACACTGTGATCATTTGATGTGAATTGTTTGGGTGTCATTAGCATAAGCATGTTGCGTTTGTCTATACTTGTGACTTAAATGCACTGGCAATTGGAAGGTTGCCGGTTTGAATCCCGTAAATGCCAAAAGGGACTCTGCTCTGTTGGGCCCTTGAGCAAGGCCTTTAACCTGTAATTGCTGAGCGCTTTGAGTAGTGAGAAAAGCGCTATATAAATGCAAACAATTATTAAGAATTATTATTAAATGAAGATCAAATCACATTTTATGACAGATTAACGGAGAAAAACACGTCATTCGAAGACGTTCACAATCTTTATCTCGCCACCTCGTATCGCTGCACTAACTTTGTTAAACCTGCTTCAAAGAGGGATAGAAATAACTGCCATTAAATTGTACACTGTAAGAAAACCCTGAGCACTGCTGCCTCGCACTTAGGAGACCTGGGTTCGCTTCCCAGGTCCTCCCTGCGTGGAGTTTGCATGTTAGATAGATAGATAGATAGATAGATAGATAGATAGATAGATAGATAGATAGATAGATAAAAAGGTACTATATGATAGATAGATAGATAGATAGATAGATAGATAGATAGATAGATAGATAGATAGATAGATAGATAGATAGAAAGGTACTATATGATAGATAGATAGATAGATAGATAGATAGATAGATAGATAGATAGATAGATAGATAGATAGATAGATAGATACTTTATTAATCCCAAGGGGAAATTCCCATACTCCAGCAGCAGCATACTGATAAAGAACAATATTAAATTAAAGAGTGATAACAATGAAGGTATAACAGACAGACAATAACTTTGTAGAATGTTCTCCCCGTGTCTGCGTGGGTTTCCTCCAGGTGCTCCGGTTTCCTCCCACAGTCCAAAGACATGCAGGTTAGGTGCATTGGCAGTCCTAAATTGTCCCTAGTGTGTGCTGGTGTGTGTGTGTGTGCCCTGCGGTGAGCTGGAGCCCTACCTAGGGTTTGTTTCCTCCCTTGCACCCTGTGTTGGCTGGGATTGGCTCCAGCAGACCCCCCGTGACCCTGTAGTTAGAATATAGCAGGTTGGATAATGGATGGATGGATGGATGAAGAAAACCCTGAAGGACTTTCAGAAGTAAGCACAAAATTCTATTTTTATGAAAAACTAAATAAATGTTTGTTGAATCCTAACCTCGGTGACATACGATTTCGAGATACTGGAATTAAGTAGTTAATCGATTCGTTTGACAAGCTGAAGGAATGTGTGAATTCCTTGACGGTCCCTGTCCCTGAATATAAATGGCCGGACCACTTTGTTCTCTTAAGAACTAAACCCCCGGCTTTACTGATCTCACTTCCTGTTGTCATCCGAGGCAAAATGGTTCTTTATAAGCACCTAAGCAGGGAGGAAGAAAGAGCAGCAAATTAATCTGCTAAAAGGCTTTTAGTGATATTGTCTGACATTTCCCAAGCAGTGGCCCGTCGCTTAGTGCCTCCTGTCAATTAATTTAATCAGAAATTTACTGCGGGCAGAGGGCCATCCATTTTGTGAATGGAATGCAAAGTCGGCCCCCACTCTTTGGCCCCACTTTGTCACACACATAAACACACACACACACACACACATCTCAGCATTCCAAATGCAAGGCAAGGTCCATCCTGCTGAGTCATCCATCCTTCTAAGTCTTTCCAAGTGGCAATGTTCTTCTTGGAAGGACGACCTTAAGCTTTTATGCTTTTGATTTAATTTCTGGTAATTTCTTTAGGGTATTACTCATCTCTCTGATGGGTATGATGGAGAAAGATGAAGCTGTAATAAATGGTTTTTGAGTCAAGCAGCCACGTATATCTGGCAGCATTGATTGCTGTCCCTTGGCTGTGCATTTCCACGGTGAGGAGTCCGTCCTTTAGGAAGGTCAAGAGCCAGCAGGATAAGGCGCCATAATACTACAGCAGAGTCCTAGCTTTATGCGGACTGATTCTTGGTGTAAGTTCCCCTTTTAGGTATTTGTAAAGATTTACGATTATCTTTCTGTTTTAATTAGGATAACTGGGTTCTCCTTGAAAGAATATGGGGCAGTCCCTCTGTTGATGTGGGGTTTTATTGGGGAGTCGTGACCTCTCCGGAAAATCCTTGGGTACCGTTGGTTTGACTTTGTGTTGCTTATGGAGTCCCAAATGAGGCACATGACCTGCATTGTGAGGGAGCGTAAGTTACGACACTACGGCCATATGACGCGTTTCCCCGTGGGTGATCAGGCTCATAAGATCCTCTTTGTTGGGCACCCAAGTGGCTGGACCAGGCCAAGGGGTCGCCCATGTAACACCAGGCTGTGGCAGATAGAGGGTCATTACCGGAGGGTGGGACTGGACCGCGTGTACTAACCCCTACTCTCTCGTCTGTTCTTTTCCCGGTTTTCTGAGGTGGCGACCTGCACCACCACCACCTAATCAAAGCACCATGATGTTCCTACTTTGATGGATTAAAGGCCAGAAGTCCACATGACCATCATCATCAAGTCTTTCCATGAGAACCCTGAACACCATGAGGACTGTTTGAGGTCATTTATGTTAGGTAGAATACCTAGATGAGGCTGGGCAGTCTCATGGCCTCGGACCCCCTGCAGATTTTATTTTTTCTCCAGCTGTCTGGAGTTTTTTTTTGTTTTTTCTGTCCTCCCTGGCCATCGGACCTTACTCTTATTCTATTGTGGTGTATGGCCAGTTGTTCATCCCGGCCAATACCCCCAAGCCGCCAGGTGGAGCCCTCCCTGCAGCATGGAGGTGCCCCGAAGACCAGCAGGGCATTCTGGACATTGGAGTCTTTATGCACAGCCCTGCTGGATACCATGGGGGCCACTAGGAGACGCTGCAGGGAGGAACGATGTTTATTTGCCATACGCCCATGAAGTATGTCCGAGTCACTTGGACAAGGGGAATGACGTGCTTCCGGGGTAAAAAAAAAGGATTTTTGATCTGATCCGGAAGTGATAGGAGATCACATGGACTGGGGATTGGAACACTTCCAGGTCAGGGATTATAAAAGGATTATGGGAGCTCCCAGACGGCAAGCTGAGCTGGGTGGAAGGATGGCAACGCGTCTGGGAGTGGAGGAATTATTGATTATTGGTTATTGTGTAGATTTATGTGTATTGTGGAGAGGAGGGTGCTTTGTGCACTGTATTGTCCAAATAAAGAATTTTATTGGACTTTTACCTGGTGTCTGACGTCTTGGACAAGGGTTCAAGGGAGCGATGGCGCCCACTATCTGTCACACTATGTTAATTAATGTTGTCTCATTTTAATTCTTACTTTGTCTTTTTTTTCTCTCTTTCTTCATCATGTAAAGCACTTTGAGGTGCATTATTTGTATGAAAATGTGCTATAGAAATAAATGTTGTTGTTGTTGTTGTGTCTGCCTAGGGGGTTGCCAGTCGGGATCCCGAGTCGTTTCGTTGTGTAGTGGGTGCGGCAAGGCGCTGTACCAGTGCATGCTCCCCAACTTGACTTGTCTTGACTTGGTGACCGTGGGTATCGTGGTTCTAGAATGCTTTATTCAAACATGTTTACACTTCTCATACACATGATCACTCTGAACAACAAAACCAAAACCAAAAAAGCCTTCAAAGCCACTTATCAAATAAGGTACTTTATTACTTGTGAGCTTTAAACACCGAATGGAGAACTGGAATTTGGCCACAGGAGACATGGAGGACAGCAAAAGCAGTTCAGAGATTATCTGAAGAAATCTTTGAAGTTATATGGCGTGTCATCAGAAGACCTTGGAGAAACTTGCAACAGATCATAAGATCTGTAAAACTGTTACCGAAAGCGGCAAAATGTATTTTTGACATTCTAAGGGGCATTGTCGACAAATTCACCAACACTTGGCTTCATCCTCTGATTACTAGCTCTCCCATTTTTGCTGTCCTAGGTCAAACCCACAAATCTTCAAATGGTGTCCCACCAAACCCTTTACTTTGAGTGGAATCTTCACTACCAGACCTGTACATAGAGACCTGGAGGGGTGAGAGAAGAACCAGAACTGAGCAGAGAAAAATACGGAGGGTTTAGAAATAAACAGTGAATGTACAATTTGTGAATGTCGAGGGGGACTTTCGATTACTCATTGCAATATCTGTTTACTGCTCTTGAGGTGTAGTAGGAAACTGAAATGGGCTGTACAGGAAAACTTCATTCATTTATTTTGCATTTAAAATCTCTCTAAAGTTGGGTTTCTTAATCTTATTTTAGTCAAGACCCAATTTTGCCCTTTTCAGTGTTTTCAAGACCGATTTCCAGTTGAATGCCCGGACGATTGTCAGTGTAGGGGTTTCAAATAAGGGATGATCATTGAAGCTGGTAATTGAGAACGATTATCGGAGCAATGTCGATCTCTTAATAACCCAACATGACCCACTTTACAAACCATACATGAACTTTTATTATGTTACAAAGATTAGTCACAGACATCATAAAGGTTTGGGGCAACCACCCATATATTGTTTCCAGGCTGCAAAATTGAAGTAGAATTAAACAGAGATGTTCACAGCTTTGACTCCAAAATAGCACTGATAGTATGGAGGTAAGATGGCGGCTTTAAAGGCCGGTAAAGGAAATTACATCATTTGGGCCGGAACGGGAAGAGACATCGTCGGGACCGGAAGTGACATCATCATTGGCGTCGGAACCGGAAGTGGCGTCACTGGGGACCAGAAGTCGCTTTGTCAATGTCACTGGAACCAGAAGTGACATCAACCGGGGACTGGAAGTGACGTCATCAGTGGCACAGAAATCCTGCGGGATTTCCCATGAATGGTCAGCAAGAGATTGAGAGAGACAGTCAGCGAACCCCGCCGCCCCCTCATCTGGCATGGAAATACTATCATTTAGGCCCTTCAGCTGTCTCCCAATTGCACGTGTGTGACAACTATTAAATACAACAGTAAACCGTGACCCAATGGCAGCAACCTGTGATCCATAGTTTAAGAAACTCTGATCTTAAGAGAAAAAAAATTATACATGCATTACATGATCAACTGCCACTTGATATTACCACCTAGGTTTTAATTTAAATCACTAAACAGATACCTTATGGGTTTGGTGACAGTCTAGTTATAATCTTACTAAGACAGTTTTATAGACATATGTATATTATTTAAAATTCATACAATAAATTGAAAAACTTAATTTAACCACAAAATTCAATAACAATGAAGTATAATAATTACTTCATTTAATCATTCAGCCATGATTCCTAGTTAACCTAGCCTTGCATAGGCAAATAATTCAATATGGCTATCCAATCAATACACGATTTCAGAGATAGATAGATAGATAGATAGATAGATAGATAGATAGATAGATAGATAGATAGATATGAAAGGCACTTTATAGATAGATAGATAGATAGATAGATAGATAGATAGATAGATAGATAGATA
>JANRMT010062789.1:1171703-1201100 GCA_026402145.1 Polypterus bichir lapradei | reverse complement strand
GATAGATAGATAGATAGATAGATAGATAGATAGATAGATAGATAGATGTGAAAGGCACTATATCATAATAGATAGATAGATATACGTGAAAGGCGCAATATAATTGATAGATAGATAGATGTGAAAGGCACTATATAATAATAGATAGATAGATAGATAGATAGATAGATAGATAGATAGATAGATAGATAGATAGATAGATAGATAGATAGATAGATAGATAGTGCCTTTCACATCTATCTATTTTCTAAGTTTGGCTATTGGCCTTTATTGAAGATTATTGTGGGGGGGGCAGACAATTTAAAGTTAGGTACAAATTAACAGGGTAGCTTTATGGATGCATGAGAGGGGTTATTGTAGGTTAAGGTGGTGATGTTCAGACATGGGCCTTTACTGAGGGTATCATTATTAGCTTAGACATGAACATAGGGGATAGCTGTTTTACAAGTGGGGGTCGGGGGTTATTTGATTTATGGTGGTAATATTTATTCACAGGTTCATAATGAAGATTATTGAAGGAATATATTATTAAAAGGATTTTACTAATGAGAAAATGGTCACTTATGATTTAACAGACAATATTAAAACAGGGCTTTATTAATTTACTAGCTGTGCTACTCATCTTAGATGGTGTGAAATTTAAATGATCAACACAGACATCAGCATTAATGTTTGTAGTGCACCATCTTTTGGAATGTATTTTGTAATGCATAAAGTAATAAAATGCATTGCATTTGTCAGTCCAATAGATGGTGCACTATAAAATCCATCACTATAAATGTTTGTGATGTGTCAGTTTGTTGGAATGACAAATTAAATACATATGTCTATGCTATATGCCTTTTGGTATGGGATTCATAAAAATAGTGTTAATGTTTGTGATGTGTCATTTGTTTAAATGATAAATGCAAAGTATATGTTTAAGTTATATGCCATATGGTATGGGATTTATAAAGGAAGTTTTTATTTTTGCATTGCATCATCTTTTGGAATAACACATGCAATACATATGTCTATGTTATATGCCAGTTTGGTATGGAATTTGTAAAAGCAGTGCTAATGTTTTTCAGGCGCCATATGTTGGAATGGAAGACACAAAGCATTCAGACAGACACACAGATACATTTCTTAAGTTATGTAGATTAATCTTTGTCCCCCATGACTGACATTAGATACCCCGCTAGTTTTGCAGCAGACAGTCTTCATAGTTCTTAGTGATGGTGCAGGGGCACCACTGAGGTGGCAGCCACACAGAATTGACATTGTGGCACCAGCTTGATACATCATAATTTGTGATCAGAAAATGGAATGAAGTATTTGAGAAAGAACTGGCAATGCCATTGTTTTAAAACAATGCTTTTGCTCTGTTGGAATGACAAATGAAACACGTGTGTCTATGTCGTATGCCATTTGGTATGTGATTCATAAAGGTAGTGTTGGTGTTGGTAATGCGTCATCTGTTGGAATGATAGAGACAAAGTATCCAGACCCACACAGAGATACACAGACACTTGTCATTTTATTAAGGTGAACTGGGTGTTATCATTTCAAGTGGCAAAATTTTACTTTTTGAAGATTATTGGGGAGCATTATTAAATGATTGCTTTACACATTGGGATTTACTGATGAGCATATGAAAGAATAATTATCATTTAATGTTCAAAATGTGAGATAATGGGGCAGTGGTGATCATGTAAGGTGGCAATATTTACACAGGAGCTTTTACAGATATTTACTGAAGAGACCTATTATTTAAGATTTGTTCAACAAATAGTGCTTTATGGATTTGCAAGTTGGAGGATTATAATGAGTTAAAGTGATAATATTTAGATATGAGCTCTTATAAAAATTATCGAGAGATCAAAAGTAAGAAATATTAACTTTACTAATGAGCAAGTGTGGGACTAGTGATCATTTAACGTTTGATGTTTATTTGGGACTTTATTGATGACCTGTGGGTTGGAGTTCAGCAGGTGATGATTTAAGGTGGCAAAAGGTACCCAGGAGCTTTTGTTAAAGATTATTGAAGGGCGGATTATTTAAGACTTGATACACAAATAGGGTTTTACTTTTGAACAAGTGGGGGGCGCTATTATAATGTAAGGTGGTATTATTTAGACATGATCCTTTATTGAGGAGCATATTATTAAAAGCTAGACATTGACAGGGGCCTTTACTGTTGTATAAGTTGGGGTGGGACACTACTGTTATTTAAGGTGGTAACATTTACCAAACCGGATTCCAAAAAAGTTGGGACACTATACAAATCGTGAATAAAAACTGAATGCAATGATGTGGAGGTGCCAACTTCTAATATTTTATTCAGAATAGAACATAAATCACGGAACAAAAGTTTAAACTGAGAAAATGTATCATTTTAAGGGAAAAATATGTTGATTCAGAATTTCATCCCAAAAATCCCAAATCCCAAAAAAGTTGGGACAAGGCCATTTTCACCACTGTGTGGCATCTCCCCTTCTTCTTACAACACTCAACAGACGTCTGGGGACCGAGGAGACCAGTTTCTCAAGTTTAGAAATAGGAATGCTCTCCCATTCTTGTCTAATACAGGCCTCTAACTGTTCAATCGTCTTGGGCCTTCTTTGTCGCACCTTCCTCTTTATGATGCGCCAAATGTTCTCTATAGGTGAAAGATCTGGACTGCAGACTGGCCATTTCAGTACCCGGATCCTTCTCCTACGCAGCCATGATGTTGTGATTGATGCAGAATGTGGTCTGGCATTATCTTGTTGAAAAATGCAGGGTCTTCCCTGAAAGAGATGACGTCTGGATGGGAGCGTATGTTGTTCTAGAACCTGAATATATTTTTCTGCATTGATGGTGCCTTTCCAGACATGCAAGCTGCCCATGCCACACGCACTCATGCAACCCCATACCATCAGAGATGCAGGCTTCTGAACTGAGCGTTGATAACAACTTGGGTTGTCCTTGTCCTCTTTGGTCCGGATGACATGGCGTCCCAGATTTCCAAAAAGAACTTCGAATCGTGACTCATCTGACCACAGAACAGTCTTCCATTTTGCCACACTCCATTTTAAATGATCCCTGGCCCAGTGACAACGCCTGAGCTTGTGGATCTTGCTTAGAAATGGCTTCTTCTTTGCACTGTAGAGTTTCAGCTGGCAACGGCAGATGGCACGGTGGATTGTGTTCACTGACAATGGTTTCTGGAAGTATTCCTGAGCCCATTCTGTGATTTCCTTTACAGTAGCATTCCTGTTTGTGGTGCAGTGTCGTTTAAGGGCCCGGAGATCACGGGCATCCAGTATGGTTTTACGGCCTTGACCCTTACGCACAGAGATTGTTCCAGATTCTCTGAATCTTCGGATGATGTTATGCACAGTTGATGATGATAGATGCAAAGTCTTTGCAATTTTTCGCTGGGTAACACCTTTCTGATATTGCTCCACTATCTTTCTGCGCAACATTGTGGGAATTGGTGATCCTCTACCCATCTTGGCTTCTGAGAGACACTGCCACTCTGAGAAGCTCTTTTTATACCCAATCATGTTGCCAATTGACCTAATTAGTGTTTATTGGTCTTCCAGCTCTTCGTTATGCTCAAATTTACTTTTTCCAGCCTCTTATTGCTACTTGTCCCAACTTTTTTGGGATTTGTTGACACCGTGAAATTTTGAATCAACATATTTTTCCTTTAAAACGATACATTTACTCGGATTAAACGTTTGATCTGTCATCTACGTTCTATTACAAATAAAATATTGACATTTGCCATCTCCACATCATTGCATTCAGTTTTTATTCACAATTTGTTTAGTGTCCCAACTTTTTTGGAATCTGGTTTGTACACGTGGGGCCTTACTGAAGGGATTGAGGGAGTCAGCAATTAAAAGTAAGATATACAAAAGGAGTTGGCTCAGTATCATTAAGGGGTTCAGTATGGAAACAGCGTTTATTTACATATTGGAAGGTTAGGTCAGGTTGGGGAGCATGCACTGGTACAGCACATTGCTGCACCCACCACACGACGAAACACCTGGGGAACCCCCCCACGTGTTTCCCCTCCAGGCACACTCGTCGTCCAGTGGTCCAGTCCCGTCCTCCGGAAGTGACCATTTATCTGTCGCAGCCAGGTGTTACATGGGCGACCCCTTGGCCTTGTCCTGCCACTCGGGTACTCACCAATGAGGTTCCTGTCAGCTGGATCACCCTCGGGTAATTGTGCCACATGGGTGTAGTGCCATAACTCTTTCGGGATTCCATGAGCAACCACTCATTCAACACAAAGTCAAACCAGCGGTACCCAAGGATTCTCCGAAGACACAGGGGGTTATTATAATTTAAGGTGATTTAGAATTGGGCTTTTATTGAGGTGTTCTGATTCTGATTTAAACCTGTAAAATTTACACATGGACTTTAAATGAAGATTATTGGGATGCATTGTTAAAGGTGAGATATACACATAGGGATTTACTAACGAGAAAGTGGCTGGCTGTGGGGCGGGCTCATTTTCATTTAATAAATCATGAAGAACCAAATGACCTTTTGACAGTTTAAAGTAATTTCAATTGTGGGTTCCCCATTTTCATGGAGGGGGGACCAACAAATCTGCCCACGTTTGTATATATTTTGGACATTTATCTACACTCTATATACAAAATCCTAAGCCTAATTTTATATGACGTTTCCTGTCACGCTTTAAATCAGGCTTATTTTAAAACCTACATATATGTTTGGTATCATTCATTTCAGAATTTATAAAACTTTAATGTGATGTTGTTAGATTTTCAGATTCTTATTTTACGTTTTTAAATTCTAAACTAAAAAATATCAAGAACTCGCATCCCGTGAGACGAGACTTTCTGCCAAGAGATTTAACCACGCCCGGGGCCGGAAATAAAAGACAAAGAGTAGGACAGCTGTCTGTACAGGCTTTTAAATGTTTGAAACGCCGTGCGAGATTCAGATCACGCAGTATGGCAGCAGCAGATCGAGCAAAGAGGAGGTAAAAAAAAAAAACTGTATTTGTCTCCCATTGTATCACCGTTCAAGAGGGGGTTTCGGAGGAGTGACCGTGTCTCCTTGGGGTGCGTTCAGCCCCCCTCTCACAACACGAGTGACAGAGACATGAAGTGGCTGGCGTGTAGTGCAGGACAGGTAGGGGGTTGGCAAGTGAAGTGAGCAGGGGGGAACCCCCTAATATGTATATAATAGTGTGATAGTAATACAATAAAGACATCATCAAGATTTGGGGCAGCCACCCGTATATTGTTTTTCCCGGCTGCAAAAGTTTACATTTTTTTAAGCATGATGTGCATAGAACAGAGTCCACAACAGAACTGATTACAGTAGCCCAAGATGGAGGCTTTAAAGGCCCGTACAGGAAATGATGTCATCAAAAGGGCCGGAACCAGAAGTGACGTCAGCAAAAGGGGCTGACATTCGGAAGTGACGTCAGCAAAGGGGCCGGCTCCGGAAGTGATGTCTTCTTAGGCGCCGGAACCCTGCAGGATTTCCCGGGAAAGGTCTGTAGGGAACTGAGAAAGACAGTCAGCGCACTCTGCCACCCCCGGTCGGATGTTTTATTACAATTACTTTATCTGCCTCCTACTTGCACGTGTGTGACAATAGTTATATAATATATTTTATAACTATTATATAATAACCATTAATATATATTTGCTTTTTTTTGACAACCACATTCATTACATTGCTGTTTCTCACGGTGCCAGAGAGGTCCACTGTCCCCAGCACAGGCCACAACCTTCATTCTAGTACTTGTACCCTTTACTGCCCGGTCACGCCACCCTACATTCTCTCACAAAGGGTCAGTTCAGAGCTGGTCGTGCACGTCTCTGGGATGCAGGAGGTTAAACTCTCCAAGACCTCCCCCCCCCCCCCCAGAGAAGAGCGCCAGACAGCATCCTGGGCAGAATTCACATCCCAGACACTGGAGCTTTGACGTGCCCGCCTGCTGCCCTAATTATTTCAACTCGTCTCCCTTTTTGTTTTCCTCAGACTTTCACCTTCGAGGTGACCCCCTTTAACCTCAGATGGGTAGGTTGAATCTCGTCATCCTCAGCTTTTGGTTTTTAGCACACAATGAAGACTCTGATAAAATGCCTTGACCTCAGCCTGCACTCTCCAGCCGGCCCAGCATCCAGAAATCCATCTAGGCCTTTCAGAAAATGTGCTTTCTGTGTTCCTGCCCCGGTGCTTCCTAATTTAATGGCTTCAAATGACAGGTGGGCTTTCTACAATTTATAGCCACAAGGAAATGCTTTCCGATTTTTTTTTTTTTTTACTTTGAGAGTTTGACCAATTAGTTCCTTTGGCAATCTATAATCCTATTAAGGATTTTATGACAGGATTCATGTTGCCGGCTGAGTCGAGTCTCCACGTCGGAGGAGGCTGCCTGCGCCAGATGGAGAGCGTAACTGACTGAGATCCATCTTTCTCACTCAGAAGAGCCTCTTTGTCGTGAATTATTCTCGAAGCGCAGAAGCTCCAGCTTTTGAAGGCTATCATTTCAGGGCCAGGAGTTTGAAACAAACAAGTCTCGTCTGTTTATGGCCTTTTCTCTGACAAGGTGTTATCGAGTCATCCCGACGTGTTTCTGTCTCTGAAGCTTGAGAAGAGGCCTGTTCTGTTTGCAGTTAAGTGCAGATGATCACGACGTGCAAAGTACTAGAAATCAGTTGACTACGCGCCGGAGCCGTCCATTATGTCTGTGACAGCCGATGAAGCAGAGTGATATGAATGTACCCTTTCAGAAGTAAAAGTAATATCAAGATTTCCAGAGGAGAGACAAGCGCTGCTGCTGCTTTGGCTCCACTTACGATATCAGCAACTTTGTGCAGTTCCCGTGCTTAGATTTGGAAGAATGGCTTCTGAAGATCCTTCAGTCTGACAGGTTTACTCCACTGAAGCTCAGACTTGTCGAATCTCAAGAGTCCCAATCACGTTCCATAATCTATCGCCATAAGCAAGTTTATCTAACAAAGCTAAAGTAGGATAACATGAAGGGTGTCTGGAATGGACTGAGCAGAATTACTGGATTCAAGCAATCCAAGGGTCAGGTGCTAAAAGGGGATGTGGACAAAGCTAACATCTGGGGCTGATTTTTTAGAAAATATTTTCCTTCCCTCTGCCACCCTCTTCCAATGGCTAGTCCCACCACACCATCCCTACTACGCCAATAACTCCTACCATGTCAACTGGAATGGCCTGTGATGAGCCCACCTCTGACCATCAGTATAGACTGTCTATAACTGAAGGTCAAGTGAGGAAGCTACACACAGGAAAAGCCATAGGACCAGATGAAGTCACTCCTCAAGTTCTTAAGACCTGTGCTGACCAACAGTGTGGTGTCCCATGTCACCTGTTCAGTCTGTCCCGAAGGCTCCAGAAAGTAACGCTGCTGAAGAAAACATCCAGCATTGTTCCTGTTCCAAGGAAGACAAGCGCCTTTTCACCTGATAACTACAGAGCAGTGGCACTTATGTCTCAAATCATGAAGACCTCTGAGGGACAATCCTGGACTGGTAGACCACCTGGGCCCACTGCAGTTTGTCTATTGGGCAAAGATCGGAGTGGAGGGTGCAATGATCCGTCTGCTCCAGGAGTCCGGCAGCACTGTCAGGATGAAGTGTTTTGATGTCTCCAGTGCCTTCAGTACCACCCAGCCATCTCTGTTAAGGGATTAACTCAGAGATTGCAAGTGAATGAGCCTGCAGTGTCCTGATGGTGAGGGAGACTACCATTTGTGAGACTCGAGGACTGTAAGAGCAACACTGGAGCACCACAAGGAACAGGCCTGTCTGCTTTACTCTTCACTCTGCACACCTCAGACTAGAAATAGAACAGCAGGTCGGGTCATCTGCAGAAATTCTCAGATGATTCTGCACTTATGGAGGTATTGATAATGGGGAATGAGACAGAGGAGAGGAGTCTGGGGGAGAATTTTGTTTCTTGGAGAAGAAAGAAATGTCTGGAATTAAACGTCAGCAAAATTGCTGCACCAAAAAGCCTGTACACCTGGTTTTCATCCCGGGAATAAGTGTCAAGGTGGTATGCTCTCACGTCTTCTTGGGGGGTCCACATCGATGACAGGTTGGACTGGTCTAATAACACAAAGGAACTATAGTAGAAAGGGCAGAGAAGATTTTCTTCTTAGGAGTCATGTTCCTTTAAAGTCGGTAGTGACATCCTACACATCTTCTACAACTCTGTGATGACCAGTGTGATTTTCTATGCTTCAACAGAGGCTCACTGAAGTAGCAAGCTAATTAAAAGTTAAGGAACGCATTCTGGATCCCCCTGAAAGTCGTAGCAAAGAAAAGAATTAAAACAAAAGTGCTGTTATGAACAATGCAGCACATCCTCTCTGTGATACATCAACGCTGAGAACTTTCAGCCAAAATATTATTCAGCGTCTGTTATAGAGTGCCTTTCATTATCTATTTACTGTGGCAGACAGCTGGGGCTCTAACCAGCCGGGACGCCTGGAGGATGAGAAGGCCGGGAGAGAGGCAATACCTCCCCTGGGACATGAGAGGGTGCTTGAAAGATTCTGGAGCCATTGACTGCAGCACTTCCACCACACCAGGAAGATCATCAAGGAGCACCTGGAGGACATCGGGGGACAATATAAAAGGGGCCGCATCACTCCATTCTGGGAGCCGGAGTTGGGAGGTGGAGGACAGAGCTTGCAAAGGGAGGAGTAGAGGAGGCAAAAGAAAGAAAAAGAAAATAGAGAAGTTGAAAAAGGACTAAGTTATTGTTGATGATCTATCTATCAATCTACAGTGGCTTGCAAAAGTATTCGGCCCCCTTGAACTTTTCCACATTTTGTCACATTACAGCCACAAACATGAATCAATTTCATTGGAATTCCACGTGAAAGACCAATACAAAGTGGTGTACACGTGAGAAGTGGAATGAAAATCATACATTGGGAGCAACAACACCATGAAGTCCAAAGAACACACCAGACAGGTCAGGGATAAAGTTATTGAGAAATTTAAAGCAGGCTTAGGCTACGATTTCCAAAGCCTTGAACATCCCACGGAGCACTGTTCAAGCGATCATTCAGAAATGGAAGGAGTATGGCACAACTGTAAACCTACCAAGACAAGGCCGTCCACCTAAACTCACAGGCCGAACAAGGAGAGCGCTGATCAGAAATGCAGCCAAGAGGCCCATGGTGACTCTGGACGAGCTGCAGAGATCTACAGCTCAGGTGGGGAAATCTGTCCATAGGACAACTATTAGTAGTGCACTGCACAAAGTTGGCCTTTATGGAAGAGTGGCAAGAAGAAAGCCATTGTTAACAGAAAACCATAAGAAGTCCCGTTTGCAGTTTGCCAAAAGCCATGTGGGGGACACAGCAAACATGTGGAAGAAGGTGCTCTGGTCAGATGAGACCAAAATGGAAATTTTTGGCCAAAATGCAAAACACTATGTGTGGCGGAAAACTAACACTGCACATCACTCTGAACACACCATCCCCACTGTCAAATATGGTGGTGGCAGCATCATGCTCTGGGGGTGCTTCTCTTCAGCAGGGACAGGGAAGCTGGTCAGAGTTGATGGGAAGATGGATGGAGCCAAATACAGGGCAATCTTGGAAGAAAACCTCTTGGAGTCTGCAAAAGACTTGAGACTAGGGCGGAGGTTCACCTACCAGCAGGACAACGACCCTAAACATAAAGCCAGGGCAACAATGGAATGGTTTAAAACAAAACATATCCATGTGTTAGAATGGCCCAGTCAAAGTCCAGATCTAAATCCAATCGAGAATCTGTGGCAAGATCTGAAAACTGCTGTTCACAAACGCTGTCCATCTAATCTGACTGAGCTGGAGCTGTTTTGCAAAGAAGAATGGGCAAGGATTTCAGTCTCTAGATGTGCAAAGCTGGTAGAGACATACCCTAAAAGACTGGCAGCTGTAATTGCAGCAAAAGGTGGCTCTACAAAGTATTGACTCAGGGGGCTGAATAATTACGCACACCCCACTTTTCAGTTATTTATTTGTAAAAAATGTTTGGAATCATGTATGATTTTCGTTCCACTTCTCACGTGTACACCACTTTGTATTGGTCTTTCACGTGGAATTCCAATGAAATTGATTCATGTTTGTGGCTGTAATGTGACAAAATGTGGAAAAGTTCAAGGGGGCCGAATACCTTTGCAAGCCACTGTATCTATCTATTACATAGTGCCTTTCACATCTATCTATCTATCTATCTATCATATAGTGCCATTATCTATCTATCTATCTATCTATCTGTCATATAGTGCCGTTATCTATCTATCTATTATTCAGTGCCATTATCTATCTGTCGATCTGTCATATAGTGCCTTTAATATCTATCTGTCTATCTATCTATCTATTATACAGTGCCATTATCTATCTATCTATCTGTTATATAGTGCCGTTATCTATCTATCTATCTATCTATTATACAGTGCCTCTATCTATCTATCTATCTATCTATCTATCTATCTATCTATCTGTTATATAGTGTTGTTATCTATCTATCTATTACATAGTGCCTTTCATATCTATCTATCTATCTATCATATAGTGCCATTAATATCTATCTATCTATCTATTATACAGTGCCATTATCTATCTGTCGATCTGTCATATAGTGCCTTTAATATCTATCTGTCTATCTATCTATCTGTTATATAGTGCCATTAATATCTATCTATCTATCTATTATACAGTGCCATTATCTATCTATCTATCTATCTATCTATCTATCATATAGTGCCTTTTATCTATCTATCTATCTATCTATCTATTATACAGTGCCATTATCTATCTATCTATCTATCTATAAAATACTGTAGTTGTAATATAGTGCATTTCACTTCTATCTATCTATCTATCTATCTATCATATAGTGCCATTATCTATCTATCTATCTATCTGTCATATAGTGCCTTTCACATCTATCTATCTATCTATCTGTCATATAGTGCCGTTATCTATCTATCTATCTATTATATAGTGCCTTTCACATCTATCTATCTATTATTCAGTGCCATTATCTATCTATCTATCTGTCATATAGTGCCTTTAATATCTATCTATCTATCTATCTATCTATTATACAGTGCCATTATCTATCTATCTATCTATCTATCTATCTATCTATCTATAAAATACTGTAGTTGTAATATAGTGCATTTCACTATCTATTTATCTAAGTCATCCTTCAACTGTGTTAATCTGAGAGGTGAAATGAAGTGGATCACATAGTAAACTAAGCAACAAATCAGTACTGTGGATTCAGAAAGTATTCCGTCCCCTTCGCTTTTTCTCATTTTGTTATTGTGCAGCCATATTTCATAATCATTTAAATTAATTGTTTCCCCTCATCAAGCAACACTCAATATTTCTGTCAAACTCCAACCAATTTCACTCCAACCAGCTGCTTAATGAGGTGCCAATTCTTGTCGTTAATTAAACCAATTCTTAAATTCTGTGGCTTGTTGCTGCTCTTGTGTTGCATTAGCAGACATTTCTGAAATTGTTGATTTTGTCTTTCTAAGAGCGCAGGTAAAATGTTTTGTGAACCTGAGAAGATCGACATTCCAGAGACTTTCAACTTTCTTTATTTTCAGATATTGTATGATGGACACCAGTTGTTTTGGCTCATTTTGTATCTCATTATTGTTTGGCTACTGATTAAGGAAAAAGAAACAATTCAGGGGTCCGAGTCTTCAAGAGCAAGTAAACTCAAATGAATTCAAAGAAGTTAATTAGCTGCAAAAACAGGTCACTCATTAAGAAAAGAAAAGCATTAGAATGAAAACCTGCAGCCACGGTGGTCATCCAGGACTTGAGAATGCGACCCCTGTTTTAGAGGGTACCTGCTGATTGTCAGAGATATCACGGCCATGTGCTCTTCTCCCCACGTGGGGGATGTTCTTCCATCAGAGCTGAACACGATCAGATACAGTGCTGGCGTCTAACGTTAGAGCGCACCTACCTTCTACCTTGGCCAGAGGTACCTTGCCAACGTTTTACATTTTTGGCAAAGAGATCACAGCTACATTCTCACCCGTGATAGCAAAACCGAAAATATTGTATTTCAAGATACGAAAGCTATCAATATAAATTATTCTCAGTACAAATTATTGCATATTTTCTTTTATTTTTTTAATTGATTTTTAAAGTTTGTCCTGTTTCACTACTATGCAGGGGACAGCTAGTTTTTAATAAATTAGCAGAAATTTCTAATATTTTGGGTTATTGAGTGTTGTTTGATGAGGGGAAAAAATAATGGAAGCGCTCCGAATGCCTTTTGATTTCCTGTGATGTGTTTGGTGGACTGGTGAGGCTTCATGAGGTGCAGGTTTGTGGGACTCTGATCTAAATTCTACTGAAGCCCTCCTGTTCGAAACTCATTGAAGATGTCAGCGCTGTCACCCTGGCTCTGGCTGCTCCTGATCCACACTTTTCCTTCAGTCTAACCGTCCTTAAATATTTCATCCCAGCCTTGCTGCACGTCTCACTGTCGGTTAGGACAAAGTGAGAGCTGTGGGAAGTGACTTTGGCCGCTCTGTAGATGGCATTCACACTCTGTGAAGCTCAGCTGAGCTGCTGGAGGTGACCTTGTGTGTGAGAAAGTGAAACTTAACATCCTCCTTCTTCGGCCTGTAAACACTAAAAGCACCCTTAGCTGGTTGGACTCCTGTTTCCGTCTCCAGAATAGAAATGTAAAAATATAAAATGGAGACCATGTAAAAGGTGGCTCAACGCATAATACCACAGTTTTAAGATGTCTGAATGAGAGCAGTTGAGACTCGCAGGAAGACAGAAAGCTCTTATTGTTGAGGCGGCAAATGTTCAGACTCTGGAATCTTAATAGAATGGTTTAGGTTATGCTTTTTGGAAACCTGAGGAAAAAACGGATACTTGTTTAGCGAATGCAGTTGTCTCGTCTCAGCCAGTCAGTAGCAGATGCCAAGGCCGTATGCAGAGTAGCAAGAATTTTAGGATGGAACGGTCATTGGTGATGTGGGCCGTGGTTTGCTGTTGTCACGATACCCCCATCTATGTAGGCTTGCAGCACATCTGCCGACCCCTGTTTGTTAGCAGTTTCAACGTGACCCAGTACAGTCAATACAATACAATTTATTTTTGTAGAGCCGAAATTCACACAAGAAGTGCCGCAATGGGCTTTAACAGGCCCTGCCTCTTGACAGCCCCCCAGCCTTGACTCTCTAAGAAGACAAGGAACAACTCCCAAAAAACACCCCAGTAGGAAAAAAATGGAAGAAACTTCAGGAAAGGCAGTTCAAAGAGAGACCCCTTACCAGGCAGGTTGGGCGTGCAGTGGGTGTCAAAAAGACGGGGCTCAATACAATACAATACACAGAATAGAACAAATCCTCAATACAGTATAAAAATAAACATTTTAGAAGTACGGAGTAGAATTTAACAGTAGATGATATCCCATAATATGATTTGGAGTCCTGGAGACCTCGGCCATCAAGCTGCCTCCCCAATTTGGCCATTCCACAGCTGAGTCAGCACTGGGCCAACTAATCCAATGAAAGGACCCCTCTACCCCACGATTCCTGCGATCGTCCATCAGGGATGACTTTACCTTAGGCAGGCAAAACAACTTGGCAGGTGGGCAGTGGCACCAAGTGCCACATTTGAGTACCGAGAAGAGAAACAGAATAGGTGAGGGTTAGTATCCAATTTTAACTCTCATGTTACTTTTGTTTTAGTGCTAATGACTAACAACAGAGATGCAGTCTGTACAGTTAATCAGCAGCTCTAGTCAGGGTGTGCTAAACTGAAGTCGTGAGTCTTCAGCCGGGATTTAAAAGCTGAGACCGAAAGGACATCTCTTAAAGTAGCAGGCAGACCACTTCACAGTTTAGGGGCCCTGTAACTAAACGTTCGACCTCCCACTGTTATTTTATTAATCCTTGGAATCAAAAGCAGACCGGCATCTTGAGATCTTAATGTACGCTCAGGTTTGTAAGTCATGATAAGTTCAGATAATAAGCCAGGCCTCGGCCATTTAATGCTTTATATGTTAAAAGGAGGATTTTGAAATCCACCCTAAACTTAACCGGGAGCCAGTGTAAGGATTTAAGAACTGGAGTTATGTGTTCATGTTTTCTTGTTCTTGTAATAATTCTTACAGCAGCATTTTGGATTAACTGGAGGCTGAATAAAGAACAGTTTGAACATCCAGTGAACACCACATTGCAGTAGTCAATGCTACTAGAAATAAATGCATGGGAAGGTCAAAACCTGGCACGGACGGGTGTCTGGCTCCTTCATCAAGGCTGACGCTTGTGCGGCCTTCTTTGAACTTCTCTGTCCACTCATATACACTTCTTCACGACAAAACACTTTCTCCATACTGTGCACAAAGTCTTCGATAAATATCAGCACCACGCACACCCTCAGACAACAAAAAAACGAATCACTGCACGTCGCTCTTCTTTCGTGCAAATCACAAGCAGGACGGCCATTGTTTCTCACACCGCAGTTACAAATGACCTGATGTAACACCTGCACAGCAATGACTGGGGAGACGTGGACCTCGTATGGAAAGACAGTGCTGCCAACAGAAGTTTTAATATAAGCGGAGTGTAGATCATTTTTGACCCACCCTCGTATATAAGTATAATTATTATTATTATTATGTTTATTTTCATTGTCTTTTATACCGCTTATGCTTTACAAAGCCTTAAATAATCTGCTCCATCTTATATATCGGAGTGTCTGACATCTTAGATTCCAAATCGTAACCTTAGATCTTCAAATGAGTGTCTGCCCAGAATTCCAAGAGCTAAACTTAAAAGAAGTGGTGAGGCGGGCGGCCTTCTGCTGTTAGGCACCTAAAATCTGGAATAGCCTGCCAATAGGAATTCGCCAGGCCGATACGGTGGAGCACTTTAAAAAACTGCTAAAAACACATTACTTTAACATGGCTTTCTCATAAGTTCATTTTAATTTAATCCTGATACTCTGTATCAGTGTTTCCCAAACTCAGTCCTGGTGGACCCCCTGTGGCTGCAGGTTTTTGTTCCAACCGGATTCCTAATCAGTGACAACACCTGATAGCGCTGATCTCATTTAATTAGCTGGTATTTTTTTTTTTTTTCTTTTATTCGACATTCAGAAAAGCTTAGCAGCATGATTTTTACATTTATAAGATATTTAGAAATATTTCTGCTTTTGCTATAATGCTTAACTCTCTTTTGTTGAGTTCATTATACTTTGCCCTTTCTCTGTGCAGTTTTTCCCCCTTCGTTGTATCTTATTAATGACAATTTAAGATGAGCAGATCAGACACCAAGGCAAACAACACTGAATAATCAAAGGCTGCAACTACTTTAGAGTCAGACCCACTAATTAGTAAAAATTGGATTAATTAAACAATTAGAAGACCTAGAAAAGTAGAATGAAAATCAAGATGAAAATACTGTTAAAAAGAAATAAATACATTATTCCTATATAACTGCTTGGTACATTTTAATATTTTTTTTTTTAGCAAACTTAGTTTTCTAATTTCTATATTGTTCCCTAAACACAGAACTTGGGAAATATCAGTTCACTTAATTAGCCCAGGAGTCTAATTAAAAACAGAATCTGGTTGGAACAAAAACCAGCAGCGACAGGGGGTCTCCAGGACCGAGTTTGGGAAACACTGATCTATATATTCAGTTTATTATCATTACTATTCATGGTGGCTCTAAAATCCGTACTGACCCCTACTCTCTCTTCTGTTTCTTTTCCCGGTTTTCTGCAGGTCGCCACCACCTAATCAAAGCACCGTGATGTTCCTACATTGATGGATTAAAAGACAGAAGTCTACATGACCGTCATCATCAAGTCCTTCCATGAGAGCCCAAAATACAAAAAGGACTGTTCAATTACTGTATGTTAGGTAGAATGCCCAGAGGGGGCTGGGTGGTCTCGTGGTCTCGGACCCCCTGCAGATTTTATGTTTTCTCTCCAGCCGTCTGGAGTTTTTTTTGTTTTTTCTGTCCTCCCTGGCCATCGGGCCATACTCTTATTCTATGTTAATTAGTGTTGTCTTATTTTAATTCTTACTTTGTCTTTTTACTCTTTCTTCATCATGTAAAGCACTTTGAGCTGCATTATTTGTATGAAAATGTGCTATAGAAATAAATGTTGTTGTTGTTTTATGTTTCTACTAATTCCTTTTTATTGGGAATCCACCAGGTTACCTGAGTCCTATAATTTAATGGTCTGGACTTTAAAAAGTATGTGGGCCGTTCTGAGAAGGGTGACCTTCTTCATCTGAGATTATTCTGGAGACTTAGTCGAGCAGTTACATGTGCTCTGATTATCACTGGAATCACACGAACGTCTCTGTTCCACATATGCAGAAATCTCACTTTTGACATTTTTGTACTGCAGCATGCAAAAGTATTCAATCCCCTTGAAAGTCATCTTAATTTTCTGCATGACAAAAGATTTCTCCACATATTTATCCATTCAGTATTTTTAATGTGAACTTTTCTGCCGTATTTAATTTAGTTTAATGTGAACTCCTGCATTTCCAAAGTCCAAATACACCATTTGCTGAAGACATCTCTCTATACTAATAAAACATTCTTGGGACGAGACAAGACTTTTTGGAAGGAAGTCCCGAGAGACGGAGACTTTTGCCATGAGATTCTTTCAAGTCACGCCATACTTACAACAATTTTCAAACAAGGCCACAGTCATCAGGTGCATTTCGGCACTTAACCCGGACAGACACCAATCCATTAAAGGGCTTACTTATGAACAAACACACACACATACACACTTACGAAGATCCAGTTTAGATTCACCCATTCATCTAAATGTGGCAACGAGAAACGATGAAGTCAAACTTATTAACGCGAAAATTTTAGATCGGTTAGACAGCAAATTGTTTAAATGCTTATCAATAGACTCTGCTGAAGCAGTTGGTGTTGATTGTGCAGAAGATGGGAACATCAATTTACAATATCCCAACTCCTTGTAGAACTGTTTGGACTTATAAGTACAATCACCTCACTGTAAACTTGCACTACAGTTATAATATTGTACAACCTGAGCCACTTTATAAAGCGCCTATTTACATATGATGATGATATCATTTTTAAGATGAAATACAGCAAAATATGTTTATTAAATTATAAAGATAAAATGTTAACTTCATTTAAATAATCTATCTCTTATATATATTTCTCTTCTGCTTCGTCCTGCTTCCACTTCAAACCCGGTCACGTCACCACCCTATATCTAGCCTGACCGCGTGACCTTTCACTTCGGTGGTGATGTGACACCAATGGGGTCATGAGAGAGGAGCGGGGAATGCGGTAGTCCAAAGAAGGAAAAGGAATCTATAAAAGGTGGCGTGGGGGTGTATGGGAGCCTGCAGCCAGCGTGGGGAAGGGTTTGGAAGAGGAGGAATAGGAATCGAGAAATGCCATGTGGACTGCGTGTGGGGGGGACCGGGTTTGAAGAGGAAGCAGGAAGAACCAGAAGAGAAATATATATAAGAGATTATTGAGTGCAAACTGATCGCTATCTAAAATTCTGAAACAATCTTCATTCCCAGAATCTCTCTCCTTCCTTCCAACACCGATCTCCCTTTTAAATTTAAACGCACACAATTCCCACTCAGACTCGCCTTGTCCATGACTATCAACAAGTCCCAAGGACAAACATTTGCAAAGATTTGCATTAATCTACAACAACCAAGTCTTCAGCCACGGTCAGTTGTACGTGGCTTTTTCTAGGGTTAGATCTTTCGACTCATTATCTGTCGTCTCCAGCAAACACCCATTCACAAATGCGTCTTTCAAGAAGTATTTCTTTCTTCTTGATTTCTGAATTCCTTTCTCACTGTTTTCCATTCCTGTTCTTACACCGACTCTGCTGAAGCAGTTGGTGGTGATCGTGCAGAAGATGAAAACATCAATTTACAATATCCCGTAGAATACAGTAATCCCTCGCTATATCGCGCTTCGACTTTCGCGGCTTCACTCTATCGTGGATTTTATATGAAAGCATAACAAAATATATAACGCGGATTTTTCGCTGCTTCGCGGGTTCTGCGGACAATGTGTCTTTTTACTTCCTGTACATGCTTCCTCAGTTGGTTTGCCCAGTTGATTTCATACAAGGGACGCTATTGGCGGATGGCTGAGAAGCTAACTAATCAGAGCACACAGTTAAGTTCTCCTGACTGAGAAGCTAACCAATCAGAGCACGCAGTTGAGTTCCTGTGTGCTGAATGCAGTGTTAACCAGGAAGTCTCGTCTCGCTCATTCAGCATTAATGTGTTTCGCTGTGTAAAGAGTTGTGCTCTTTTGTGTTTATCTTTGTGCATAGTCAAGCCCTTCATTATGGCTCCAAAACGATCTGCTACTGCTTCAGGGGCCGTGCCCAAGCGCAAGAAGAAGATGTTAACGATTGCCGAAAAGGTAAACGTTTTGGATTTGTTGAAGGCTACGATTCTTTTTATTTAAAAAGTAGGAAAGGAATATAAGATCTACGGCCGCAGTTTCCTTTTAACCAGGGTGCAAAACGAGTTGTAAGTGGATGTAATAAGGCAGTAGTCTGGATGGAATCTGCTTTAGGGATTTGGATTGAAGACTGCCAGAAGAAGAACAACGGCAGTGCTACACAATCGCCTGAAGTGGCTCCTTTACAAGGGCTGTAACGCTCTCCTTTGTTGTGCAGTAAAATTAAACTCATTGTTATCGGACAAGTCATTGTGTCATTGTTGATGAGTAACCATAATTAATTTTCTTCTTACAGTGCTTAGTACATGTATGTACGTTTAGTGTCACTGTACACACATTTACTGTATACTATTTTTCTTGCATTGTACGTATTTATTGCTGGTGGCCTGTCTATCGTAATGGCTGTAACATATGTGATATCGGAGACACTCAATATCTTTAAAATAATATTTAGGTTTTACTGTATATAAACAGTATGTTTATATACACAATTTCAATGAATCTTACCTAATATCTAAGAGAATACAAAGGGATTATGCTGTATAACTCTGCGGGGAATATTTATAAACAGTGTGGGAGAGTTTATAAGGGCTTAAAATATATAAAAATAACCATACAAACATATGGTTTCTACTTCGTGGATTTTCACCTATCGCGGGGGGGTCTGGAACGCAACCCCCGCGATCGAGGAGGGATTACTGTATCTACAACCGTTAACACCGTTTGATCTTCCACCGGCCAAATTACTGTTGAAAAAAGGATGTATCATAATGTTACTGCATAATTTATGTATGAGTGATGGACTATGCAATGGAATAAGATTAGTTGTATTAAAAGTTCGAACAATTCTGACATGTAAAATTTTAAAAGGCGACAAGAAAGGTAATGTAGTACATCTTCACTAATAAAATTAGACACCAAATGTTTCCAGTTTCCCATGAGAATAGCTTTTGCTATGCCAATTAACAAATCAAAGAGACAAACATTTGAAAAAGTCAGTTTATCTATTAGAGAGAAAGAAACGATCGAGTCAGCTAATATTGTCAATAATTAAACATGTGAGGACACGATGTCGCTGCGCTAGCAAGGAATTGGCGCTCTGTTCACGGATTGTTCCTGCCTCGCGCTGTATTCTTGCTGGGACTGGAGTGAATCTGGAAGGATAGAATAATTGAACACGTACTATGAAGATATTTCAATGTTCCTTAAAAGTATTGAAGAATCGGCATTCTAAGCTTACAAATGGCTTAATGTCTATTACAGAGCCGATTGTGTGGCGATTGGGTATCTGGAGAAAGAAAAAAAAGGACAGGAATTGGAGGTTAGTACGTTTGAGAGAGACAGTACTGCTACAATAAAGTATTTCATCAAAGGTCACGCACAATCAATGCATCACCGTGTTCCCATGTTTAATAACATGCTTTAACTCCTGTCATTATGAAAATGATATCATGTATACATCTCAGTATTTTAATTATTCAGAGAGCTGTAATATCACGAATGTAATGGATTCTGTGTCCTGTCGGAGGAAGAGAAAGCTCATTTAAGATTTTAGAGCACATAGAAGAACACATACAAAACAAAGCATTTAACGTGCTACTTTAGTTACGATGGGATTTAGGAAACTAGTAAACTGAATGATTTAAAGATGAAGTTTATGACATTCTACTTCAATGACAAAATAAACTACGTGATTAAAGTAGAAATTTCGAGATTAAAGTCGACATTTCGTGCTTTTTTTCCCACTGTGTCCCTATTTTTTTTCTTTTGTCTGTACCCTAATAAACTTTCATATGACACTCAGACGGTGGGCTACGACTCGCTTTTTCACGGTGACTTTGATATCTGAACAATTCTTTTTTACTGTGCGACTTTGTGAACTTGAGCTTTCGAGTTTCTCCGACACACTATGTCACTCGATCCACTTCCTTTTGTTGCTTATATCACTGTTTAAACTAACAAATAATATGTTTTCCTTTGCCTCCTTCATATTCGCTGAACTATTTCGCCCCGTGCTTTTGCCATTGCCTTTTCACAGAATGCTGGGCTTAAGGGCTAATTATATTGATTTGCATATTCAAAGAGGTGTAATTCTGGGAGGAGTTGGGGCGGGACAGCAGCCGCGTGCACGAGAGTTACTTTTCACACTGACCGGGATTTATGGAGTGGAAGAACATAGAAGTGGGTGACACACAGATTTATGCATCTGGATTTTTTTGTGCGTAAGAACATTTCTGCTTTTTTGCTTACGCAATGTTATAATGTGAATTCTACTCATGGCGTTAAGCATGATGCCCCTGATCTTTGCTCCGTGTGACTTTTTCTTGTTCAAATAAAAAAAAAACTTAAAGGAAAGCATTTTTGTACCAGGGAGGAAGTCAAAGAAAACTCGCTGCAGGCCTTTGACAACGTCCCTCTTCAGCAATTCCAAAAATGTTTCCACCAGTGGGAAAACTGTTGGGATGAGTGCATTCATTCACATGGACAGGACTTGGAAGGAGACTAAAGTTTTAGGAAATAAAAATTATTAAAACAATTTTTTTTCCCCAATTACGGTTATTTTTGGGTACCCCCTGGTATAATATGGGACAAAATATGTAATTAGCAGGAAATTTTAAAAACTCTGCCTTAAATTAATTTGGATTTGAAAAAGAAACTACAAAGGAAACAAACAGACGAATAAGGTGACTAAGACCTCCATGTTGAATCATAGGAAAGCAACCATTAAAATGGATGTCAGGGAAGCTAAAATGCAGTTAGAGGGGAATACGGCACAAGAGGCTAAAGGACGACCCAAAGAGATTATTTCAGTTTCTTTCTTTAAATCACTAATTAATTCTTAAATGACAATTTACAAACAATTATCAAAATATTAAATATTAGCCTACAACAACAGATTATGAATGTTCTATTTCAGCTAGGTGTCCTGCCCTAGTTGGAGCTCCAATTCTTGTTTTGTGCCTTAGTTGTTAATTTTCGATTTATTTATATAAGCTACTACTGCTATTTTTGTTGTGACTTGAGGTATTGTTTATGTTTTATGTATCCGTCTTCACGGCTGTATTATGTTCCATAAGTGTTGTGGGTGGTCCCTCATGAGTTGGGTTCACCTGCCCCTCACCGTAAGGGACAGGCCTCGACTCTAGAAAGGCGGAGACCACCTACAATTCATCCAGATGTGCTTGTGGTGTGCTGAGTTTTTGGATTTTGCAATTATTTCCTTGTGCTTTTGTGATTCCTGGAATTTCTCTACCTGTGCTCCGTTTTGTTTGATTTCTCTTTGCATATTGTACTGGGACTTTGTTCGCCTTTGCCTGTTAGGCAATTTGTTTTTTTGGCTTTTGTGCTCCATGGAGCATTTTTGCATTAAAAAATATTTTCTCTTTATTATATAAAAAAAAAAAAAATCTTTGGGAGGGAGACGAGACATGATCTTCTTGGAAGACAAATCCCGCGAGGTACACTTTAACTTGCCCCCAGCTCTTAAAACAACGACAAGCAATAAGCAAAACACGCAGCTCGCCAGCAGCAGAAACCCAGCAGATGATCCGACCGCTTCTCCTTATTCAGACGTTCCCCCTTCACAAAGCGAGCGACAGAGACACGAAGTGGCACAAGGACAGCTGCTGTACAGGCTTTAAAATGATCAACAAGCAGGGCAACAGCAGCAGAAAGGCAGCAGATGATCCCACAGCATCTCCTTAGCATGCGTTCAGCTGCAGCTGCCACCTCTACACAACGTGAGCAACGTTATACGTCCTGCGAAAAAGAGATTTAACAACGCCCAGGGCCGGAAATAAAGGACGAGTATTGTTTTAACAACGTCACACGAGACAAGGCAGTGAGATACTATTTAAAACAAGTCCACGGACAGCTAACCTAGCAGTTGTTGGATTGCTATTGGCAGACGCGCTTCATGTGCTCCCAGCTCTTAAAACAATGACAAGCAACAAGAAAAACACGCAGCTCGCCAGCGGCAGAAGTCCAGCAGATGATCTGACCGCTTCTCCTTAGCGTGTGTTCAGCTGCACCCTCTTCACAATGCGAGCAGCGTTACACGCCCTGTGAGAAAGAGATGTAACCACGCCCGGGGCCGGAAATAAAGGACAAGTATTATTTTTGCAAAAGCTTTAAAGTAAAAGTGAAAATAATGCATATGTAACAATTCCCATGAAAATAACAATCTCTTTAAACTGTATATCCGGTAAACCAAACTTGGGGGTGGGCGATCGAAGCGAGCAGGGGGCGGAGCCCCCTAGTATTTTATAAAGATACTCTGCGGCCCTTCTCTCCTCCTGTTTACTTTTTGACTACCACCAATATGTGAACACTTCCCGTGTTTGAAGGCGACTCTCAGCGTTCCTCCTGCACCTCACCATGGCATCTTTGTGTGTGTCAGCCTTCCCAGTTTTAATGTGGTGGTCCTAAGAGTTTGTTCAGCGAGTGTATGTGTGTGAAAGAAAAAGTCCTAAAATGAAGAAGGGAATAAAAGTATCAATTTTAATTTCACACACACTTACACTTCTGAAGACATAGTGGGAAGCTGTTATTTTTTATGTATTATTAATCAAAAAAAGAAACAGCAACATTTTAGTTATGAAATGCATTAGATGATGAAATGCTATCAGCACATTATGAATCATTAACATCACAGTATCGTTTATGCAAAATAGGCTTTCTCAAAGAATCACAGCAGAGCATTTCCAAAATTTTATTTTCCTAACTTCCCCTGCAGTGAAGTGTCCTATTAAATCCGTATAACCCAAAAACTGCTGCCAGATTCTTTTCAAAGGAGATCATAGACAATCCATCCATTTTCTCCTGAGACATTCAGAGCCTGTCAGAAGTTTTCATGTTATTGTTATACAACAAAATACAAAGGAAGAATTAAAAAAGAAAGAGGACAACGTCTGACTTGGCTAAAGCTAACGGAGCAGCCGCAGTGAGGTGCTTTACTGGTGTACTGGTGTTGGCATAAAGGAGCCATGTCGCATTTCTTCACACACTCATTCTCTCTGAAAGTCCTCAGTGTTGGTGAGTCACGGAGAGGATGTGCAGCATTGTTCATAGTGACACTCAGCTTTGTTTTAATTCTGTTCCTTTTTGTTACCAGACCAGTCCAATCTGTCATTGATGTGAACCCCAAAATAATTGTAGTAGAGCACAGGTCAGGTCACCTGTAGAAATTCTGCACTAATCGGGGGTATTGATAAGGGGGATGAGACAAAGGAGAGGAGTCAAGGGGAGAACTTTGAGTATTGTCTACAACTGAACATCAGAAAAACCAAGGAACTGCTTATTCAGGGACTGGATTTACTTGTAGTGGTTCTATTGTATTAAAATAATTGTCTAAAATAATAATGCCATTCAATCAGACGGTTGTGGCGAGCGCCCTCTTCTATGCGGTGGTGTGCTAGTGAGGCAGCATAAAGAAGAGGGACAAACTGGTGAGGAAGGCAGGCTCTATTGTAGGCACGGAGCTGGACAGTTTGACATGCGTGGCAGAGCGACGGGCACTGAGCAGGCTCCTGTCAATCATGGAGAATCCACTGCATCCACTGAACAGGATCATCTCCAGACAGAGGAGTAGCTTCAGCGACAGATTGCTGTCACCGTCCTGCTCCACTGACAGACTGAGAAGATGATTCCTCCCCCACAAATTTTCCCTTGGGGATTAATAAAGTATCTATCTATCTATCGAATCCTGCCAACTACGCCATCTATCTATCTATCTATCTAATTGTCATGTTTACACAAGGGTTCCTCACCAGCTTCTTTTTCATTTCCCTTTTCAGGTCTTTCCATTCATTTTTGATGCTTTAGTTAGTTTTGCTTATGTCAAAATTGTTATGTATTTTTATTTATCTTACATAAGAACATAAGAAACTTGACAAACGTGAGGAGACCACTCAGTCTATCTGTCACTTGACTGTTTAGCTGATAGCTAAGCTGTCCTAATATCTCATCCAGACTCTTCTTCAAGGTTGTCGAGGCTTGTGCTTCAACTCAATGTCTTCCTACTTTTTCTTGTTATGTATTATTAATCAGAATTACTTTCTTTTGTGATTTTTTTAGTTTGTGTATATTTTTGTTCTGCAGTATTTTGTGAGTGTATCCCCAACAGGCGGGGCCACCATGACTTCATCATTAAGGACCGCCTCCGGCCTTTATATTCAGGCTGGATCAGCAAGTCCTTGCGGGCTCAATTGAGTGAGTTCTATGGAGATTATTGTATTGTATTTCTTTTTCTTGGATTTACTGGGTTTTCTGATGTGTGTTCATAGGACTTGTTAGTCTTATGATTGCCTTTTAGGCAACTCCTTTTTGCTCATTTTGACCTTTTTTCTTTTGTGAATAAATATCTCTTTTAAAAATATTCTTGTGGGACCTGTGTCTATGGACGTCACCGTTTTCACAGATCTCCCTGTTGAGAGCCATATTTTGAGAAATCTGAGACTACCTTGTGGATTTAAACACAATAAAAGCCTGTTCTCCATGTTGGGGCCTAGTTTGCCCTGAAGCCTCCCAGTTTCCTGGAGTCAGGTCTGTCAAGATAGAGCCAGTTGGGCTGGCCAGTTTTTTGAAAAGCCTCACCTGTCCTTGCTATTTTGTGGTGCCAGAATAACAATAATTATATAAATATTTGATATACTAGCAAAATACCTGCGCTTCGCAGCGGAGAAGTAGTGTGTTAAAGAAGTAATGAAAAAGAAAATGAAACATTTTGAAAATAACGTAACATGATTGTCAATGTAATTGTTTTGTCACTGTTGTGAGTAATGAGTGTTGCTGTCATATATATATATATGTATATAAATATATATATATACTATATATATTTACACACACACACATATAAACATATATATATACATATCTATACATATACACATATACACATATATATATATACACACACATACATATATATATATCTACATATATACACATACATATACATACACACATATATATATATATATACATACACACACACATATATAAACATATACATACATATCTACATATATATATATATATATATATATATATATATATATACATACATACACTCTTTGGGGTGCGAGCAACTGTTGCTGGGGGTGGCAGAATCCATCAAGGAAGAAAAATGAAAAACATTATTTGTACAAAATCTTAATTTATTTATCCATTCCTAAATAATTAAATGGGCAGGCTATTTCGTATTAGTGCAATACGCTGTTTGTTAAAACAGATGACTCCCGCTCTTACGTGCAAGTCTGCGTGGATATTATGAACTATCGTATCTGTTCAAGTTCTATTTAAATTTTAAATAGAAGGAATTTTTATTTAGTCGACAGAAATATCTTTGGTAGGAATGGTAAAAACAGACAGGAATATTATTCCTGAATAAATCAACTCAAACCTTAAATAACTTATAATATTTTGCTCTCCATAAAAATATATCCTGTCTAAATTATACAAATTCATATATGAACATGCTGCATAACAAAACCTGGAAATATAAATAAAATGTGTTCCTTTCAGCAATAACAAATCAAATCATTCAGTTGTCTTTGCTCATATGTCATTTTAGAGCTGGACGCCTGGTATCTTTTTTTGGCCACAAGTTCGTTTATGTTTGGTGTGAGGTTCTGTGTTGTGGAGATTCTCAGGATGGACTGCAGGTGCTCATCAGTGAGGCGACTCCTGTGTGCTGTTTTGTTAGTCTTCATCACTGAGAAGAGCTTCTCACACAGATATGTGCTACCAAACATGCACAAGGTTCGAGCCGCATGTAGACGGAGCTGAAGCATTTGTGCGGGAATGGAGTGAATAAACTGTGCAGGCCCTGCAGTATCGTACTTTGCCTTCAGTGTGCCATTACACTGCAGCTCAATCACCTGCATCTGAATCTGCACAGGTGCAGTTTCCACATCGACAGCAAATGGGTTGCGAAACAACTCAAAATTCTTTTTTTGTTCTTCAAAGTTACCAAAGCGCCGTGCGAACTCAGTGCGCAGTGCGCTCAGTTTATCAGCAAAGTGCGTATTTGGGAACACCATTGTGCCGACTTGGTTTAACATTACTTGGCAACAGGGAAAGTGGGGCAAGTTGCACTGGTGCATTTGTGTCTCCCATAAAAGCAGCTTCACTTGAAATCACTTTGTGATTGTGCACGGGTAAAAACGTCTGCTGAAGTGTCAGATTCTTCTTTAACTCTTCTGCTTTCTGTATCTTCTGCATTGCATTCAGGTCTTTCAGGTTATCCTGATGTTTTGTCTCATAGTGCCGTCTTAGATTAAATTCTGTAATTACAGCCACATTAGCTCCACAAATGAGAGACACACGGGTTTACCGGCAATGTCAGTAAACATATACTCAACAACAACAACAACATTTATTTATATAGCACATATTCATACAAACAGTAGCTCAAAGTGCTTTACATAATAAAGAATAGAAAAATAAAAAACACAATATGAAAACAAAATAAATCAGCATTAATTAACATCGAATAAGAGTAAGGTCCAATGGCCAGGGGGGACAGAAAAAACAAAATAAAAACTCCAGACGGCTGGAGAAAAAAAAATAAAATCTGTAGGGATTCCAGACCATGAGACCGCCCAGTCCCCTCTGGGCATACTCAGCCTCCCATCGGTTTTTAAAGGCTCTGTTTTCAGAATCAACTTTTCTCTTCAGCATCGTGTGGGCTAGCTTCGCAATAACTTGCAGCATCATAAGCTAGACTTGATTAACGCGGTAAGTGTTTGGCAAGGCAGCTGAAGCGCTGCATTATGGGATCTGTAGTTTATTGTGTTACCAGCGCTTCATATACCCGGGCCATTAATAACAATAATACAGTATATAAAATGATCTCGCGGGCCGGATATAATTACATGCCGGGCCGGATGTGGCCCGCGGCCCTTGAGTTTGACACATATGGACTAAATAGAGCTTGAAAAGATATATTTTTTCAAATGTAATCACGCAATTCAGATCGAGTTGACGCGCACTACAGTACATCGAGCCCGCGTGCTATTGTGGTTTTGCCTGCATGCCTCAATAAGTCACCCTCCCCTCGGTCTTACTTTTTTACCGTTCATCTAATGAATACACTGAGTATGGCTTTACCAAAACAATCATTGATGGCGAATAAAGTATCCATTATTCGAGTATGTAGATCGGGGTATATATATACATAGATATATACCCGCGTATCGCAGCGGAGAAGTAGTGTGTTAAAGAAGCTATGAAAAAGAAAAGGGAACATTTTAAAAATAACGTAACATGACTGTCAATATACAGTAATTGTTTTGTGAGTTTTACTGAGTGTTGCTGTCATCAAGGATTTGATTATCATTATTTGTTTCAATCAGGGTCGTATTTGTAGGATGTGTTGTGTTCAAGTTACATTCCGTGTTTGTCAATCGTTGTAAAGATAACAGGTTTCATTCATCGATTCGTATCTTACTGCATCAATAAACAGCTCATCTTCTTCTTTATCTGAGACCTGACACACTGCATGCACGGATTTTTTTTTTACACTGCCTTACTTTAGCGGGACATTCACTTTTTCCACCGTGTGCTTTGTTTCTGCAGTAGCTACACTTATGAATATGCTTGTATGTATCAGACGCTTCATATTTTTTTGCTGCCTTTTCAATTGTGTAATTCGGTTTTTGTTCAGCGCTCTTTGGAACTGTTGCTTTTTGTCTGTGCACTGCGTCAGTTCACGTGAGCCGCTCGGTGTACATGCATCGAAGTTTCCCAGCTGTGCTGCTGCCATGTCGTGCTATGTCCATGGCTGTATTTAATGTTACCCAAGTCCCGGCACTTAAAACTTTCTCTCTCAGTTTCGCTGAGTTTGTGCCAAACACCACCCTGACCATCTCATCTTCCTCTGCATAAGCACAGTCCTTCACCCGTGAATATTTAGCGGCAGTGTTTCTATTGGATTGCCGCTGACGGACGGCCTTAAATGGGCAGGCACTAAATTACAAACGCCAGCGGCAGCCTGTCTATGAACTTAATTTAAAGTTTAGGTTTACACCGTGCTTTGTTTCCGTAGTAGCAGAACTCATGAATATAGTGGTATATGTCACTCGTTCGCTTCTTATTGTTTCGCTGCTTTCTCAATTATATAATGCATGTTTTCTTCAGCGCTTTTTGGAGCTCTTCCTGGTTTTCTATGTACTGTGTGATTACGTGGGAGGCGTGATGATGTCACACGAAACTCCGCCCCCATGGCTTTCGAGCTCATCTCCATTACAGTAAATGGAGAAAAACAGCTTCCTGTTATGACCGTTACGTGTAGAATTTCGAAATGAAACCTGCTTAACTTTTGTAAATGAGCTGTAAGGAATGAGCCTGCCAAATTTCAGCCTTCTACCTACACGGGAAGTTGGAGAATTAGTGATGAGTGAGTCAGTCAGTGAGGGCTTTGCCTTTTATTAGTATAGACTAGCAGAATACCCGCGCTTCGCAGCGGAGAAGTAGTGTGTTAAAGAAGTTATGAAAAAGAAAAGGAAATATTTTAAAAATAATGTAACATGATTGACAATATAATTGTTTTGTCATTGTCATGAGTGTTGCTGGCATATATATATATACACTCACACACACACACATATATAAACATATATATACACATCATATATATATATATATATATATATATACATATAAATATATATACATATATACACACACACACATATATATACATATATACACATATATATACACACACACACATATATAAACATATATATACACATCATATATATATATATATATATATATACATATAAATATATATACATATATACACATATATATACACACGCACACATATATATACATATATACACATATACATATCTACATATATACTGTATATACACATATATATATATA
>JANRMT010062789.1:1155669-1166703 GCA_026402145.1 Polypterus bichir lapradei | reverse complement strand
AACTCCATTACAGTAAATGGAGAAAAACAACTTCCAGTTATGACCATTACGCGTAGGATTTCGAAATGAAACCTGCCCAACTTTTGTAAGGAAGCTGTAAGGAATGAGCCGGTCAAATTTCAGCCTTCTACCTACACGGGAAGTTGGAGAATTAGTGATGAGTCAGTCAGTCAGTCAGTCAGTCAGTGAGGGCTTTGCCGTTTATTAGTATAGATTATATAGTGAATAGATATAAAGTGAGTGATTAATAGATAATTTGCTTACTAAACATAACAGGAATGATGTCATAGCTTAATGTAACAGTTATTATATAGCGTTAAAACTGTACAGAATGTAAATAGCAAACATATTATGTAGTGAGTGCATATGATGAAATTAAGGAACTGACAATTTTGGTAGTATACCTACATATTATATAAATATTTAATTTTCAATTATATGCAAGGCTGTATAAAATATAAATAATGACTATACTGCATGCTAGGTATAATATAAATATGTAAATATGCAGTGTAATGTGGTAACTGTATGTAATTTAAATATTTAATATATAATGCAACAACAATAATAGATATTGCTGATTAAATATTTTAGTGATTTTATATAATGTGTTGACTAAATATGACAGAAATGTTTAACAAATGAAAGTAATGAGTATACATGACGTAAATAATATAACACAAAATGACTCCACTTATCTTCTGAACCACTTTTCTTTGAAGGCTGCGGTATCACATGATTGTGCATTTCTATCTTATATATAAACGGCTACGCATGAAAGCGTTTGTGTCTGTCTGTCTTGCCCGGAAGTGAGGACTCGCAAGCGAGGCCAGCAACTCTGAAGAAAGACAGCCGCTTAGCCGCTAATACAGAAGCGAGGCGAGCACATCGGCAAAATGAAACCTCCTAGGAGAGTGACGCCCAGAGTAGTTCTTTTCAATTACCTGACATCTCTACAATTTTATTTTTTTTCTGACAATTTCAATAGTTTCTAGGAACCCGGGCTTTTTACAGCACGGACTTCCACAGCTAGTTAAATAGTAAACATTTACACGTGGAAGTGTGTGTGTCTGTCTGTCCGGCCTGGAAGTGTGAGGGTACAGCATGAAGCTCAAAGAAATCGACTCTGTCGCCAAAGTGAAACTAAGCTTAGCTGCTAATACACAAGCAAGGTGAGCACATCGGCAAAACGAAACCTCCTAGGAGAGAGACGCCCAGAGTAGTTCCTTTCAATTACCTGACATCTCTACATCCATCCATCCAACCCGCTATATCCTAACTACAGGGTCACGGTGGTCTGCTGGAGCCAATCCCAGCCAACACAGGGCGCAAGGCAGGAAACAAACCCCAGGCAGGGTGCCAGCCCACCGCAACATCTCTACATTTTCATTTTTATTCTGACGATTTCAATAGTTTGTAGGACCCCAGGCTTTTTACAGCACGGGCTTACACAGCTAATATATATACTCATCAAAAAAAGAAACGCCACTTTTTCAGGACTGTGTATTTCAACAATAATGTTTTAAAAATCCAAATAACTTTACAGATCTTCATTGTAAATTGTTTAAACAATGTTTTCCATGCATGTTCAATTAACCATAATCAATTAATTAACATGCACCTGTGGAATGGTCGTTAAGACCTTAACAGCTTACAGAAAGTAAGCATTTAAGGTCACAGTTCTAAAAACGCAGGACACTAAAGAGACTTGTCTACCGACTGTGAAAAACACCCAAAGAAAGATGCCCAGGGTCCCTGCTCATCTGCGTGAACGTGCATTAGGCATGCTGCAGGGAGGCATGAGGACTGCTGATGTGGCTAGGGCAATAAATTGCCATGTCCACACTGTGAGACGCCTAAGACAGCGCTACAGGGAGACAGGAAGGACAGCTGATCATCCTCGCAGTGGAAGACCACGTGTAACAACACCTGCACAGGATCGGTACATCCGAATATCACACCGGCGTGACAGGTACAGGATGGCCACAACAACTGCCCGAGTCACACCAGGAACACACAATCCCTCCATCAGTGCTCAGACTGTCCGCAATAGGCTGAGAGAGGCTGGACTGAGGGCTTGTAGGCCTGTTGTAAGGCAGGTCCTTACCAGACATCACCAGCAACAACGCCGTCTATGGGCACAAACCCACCTTCGCTGGACCAGACAGGAGTGGCAAAAAGTGCGTGAGTTTCTGCATGACAGCAATGTCAGTGTTCTGCCATGGCCAGCGAAGAGCCCAGATCTCAATCCCATTGAGCACGTCTGGGACCTGTTGGATCGCAGGGTGAGGGCTAGGGCCATTCCCCCCAGAAATGTCCAGGAACTTGCAGGTGCCTTGGTGGAAGAGTGGGGTAACATCTCACAGCAAGAACTGACAAATCTGGTCCAGTCCATGAGAAGGAGATGCACTGCAGTACTTCAAGCAGCTGGTGGCCACACCAGATACTGACTGGTACTTTTGATTTTGAGCCTCCCTTCATTCAGGGACACATTGTGAAACATTTTTAGTTTGTCTTATGGTGTTGACTCTTTTAGTGTTCATACAAATATTTACACATTAAGTCTACTGAAAGTAAAAACAGTTTAAAGTCAGGGGGCGTTTCTTTTTTTGCTGAGTATATATCCTTATATATAATTTGATACTATCCATATGTATGGTGTTCGCGTCAATACCTCGACTCAATACAAGTTAGAGCCATCCAATGGGACTCTGCCTCTGTAGTTAGAACATCACGTGGCAAACGTGGACGCAGTATTTCATGATTGGCTAAGAATGTTCGAATGCTTCAGTGACGCCGCTGGACAGCCGAGTATAGTAAGTCGGTGATGGTTCAAGCAGATAACAGTAAGTTCGGTTGGTTTTTGGAACGTTGGTTTGGTGGGGCGTACTTTCCAGGACTAACATCGTCGACTGACTTAAACCCTTCGACAGCTCCAGAACCGTAAGTAATTTAGAATGTATCGCCATTTGCTTGGTACGTCGAAATCTATCTTTGGGCAGTTTGGTTTTGGCATCCGTCCTTCTGACATCTATTGGCAAACTGAGTAATGACGGCTGGGTATTAACAACGATCATTGTTTAAATTTTAGCCGATCTCAGATCTAAAATGACCACGGCAACATAATTATTACTCTGACTCTGATTAGAGTCGTAAAATACGGTTTGTTTTGAAAATTTGTTTGCCAGAAAAAATCAAACGAGATGCGCCAAAGAGCTGAGTTCACGTCTCGCAGCCCCGTTTAAACAGGAAGCTCTTCATTACATCGGCTGAAAAGGTCTATTTTAAGCACAAATCAGTGCCATGAAAACAAAATCATTTCAAGGACTTAAAAAAACAAATAATTCTTTGCAGAGAAAGTATGGATTTCACAAATGTAGAACTTGTAGCCCGATTCGATCAGGCTCCCAGTCACTAGTAAATATAGCGTGACAGTGCCACTTGGGTTTGGTGAGCCTCAGAACAGAATTGAAGGTGTCACTCGGACTATCTAGAGACCCCGGGGGGTGTCAGAGTGAGATTTGGTGCAGAGCTGACTAGAGCCGAGCTCAGAGGATGCCATATGGATTGTGCCCTGGTATTGCTCATTAGGGGGGTCTCCTCTTCTGACGTTGGCATGGCCGCAGTGAGATGGTGATTTTACTTTCCTGGGGACTGTTTTAGGTTGTTATAAAAAGACATACATTATTAAGCAGACTCTTAATTTGTGATTTTACTTCATTTATTGATTTTGTGTATTTCACTCTTTAATTTGATTTAAATGTCTTAGTAATTTGTTTATTGATTACTTCATTTATTCACCCCGCACGATGACACATTGTATCTTTTTGCACCCTTTAAACTTAAAGAGTTGTTTAATGTCTCTCACTTACCACTGTGTCCATATTCAATTATGAACTACTAGGGGGTTAAGAGGACAGTTGGGTGCCGCATTCCTATCCCAGACAGTGACCCATGACATATATAATAAAAATAATTGATAGACATAATATACAGTACATATACTGATTCAAGTGGGAAGAGAAAATAAAAAAAATAAGACCTTGTCAAAATACACACAGATATTGAAATCAAAAATGATTTGGCACTTTCCCGGGGCCATAAACAAGACCCAGAAATTGGAGTCAGAAAATGTCACCAGAAAGCTGGAAGCCTGAGAGTAGGAAAGGGAAAGAATAGCATAAAGTTCTTCAGGTCTTTTAGAGAAATACCACAAACTCAGTTGAAAAAATGGTCACCAGTGCTAAGCTTTAAACCAGTTTATTGTGTTAGGAGGCTGGCAAGTATATTTAAATACTTACCAGTAGAAAAGTTGAAGTCAAAATCTAAGACAATAGTCAAAAACGGAGAAGAGAGGAATACTGCTCCTTCTTCGTTCCCCACTCCTATCTAGCCATCATCAAAGCAACCAAACTATTTGTGTGGTATTTGTCCTAAGTCCAGGTAAATACAAGTTTGTCAACATCCTCTGTTGAACTGAACTCCAAAAAACAGCAGTAATTTCCATTACTTTATCAACAGTATGACGACGATAGACAAGGATCGCTTCTCAATTTCTCTCAGCATTTTAGTGTGTTAAAGTGGTTGAGGAATGGCCAGAATGTGTGGAATCTTGGACTGACATGTTGTCCATTTTAAAGACTAGGGGGCTCTGCCCCCTGCTCACTTCGCTTGCCAACCCCCGGGTGGGTGCTGCACGCTAGTCACTTCACGGCTCTGCCACTCGTGTATAAGGAAGCGGATGTACCATTTAAACAGATTGTTATTTCATGGGAATTGTTGCATATGCATAATAGAACTAACTATTTTACATTACAGCAAGTAATTAACATAGTAAAAAATAGTAAAATGTAATAAATTGAAAGAAAATGACGTTTCATGTTGCGTTATATGTTTTTGTTCTGTTTGGCTTTGAAATTAAATTTACTTTTTAAACTTACACTTTGACTGTATAACTTCATTAAAAACAATACTTGGAATTAACTTGTCATCAATATCACTTTGAATTTTGATGCTGTGTTTGGACTTTCATCGTGACAACGCAACATATTACTGCCTGTGAGTGAATATCATTTCTTTCTCTAATAAATAAACCGACTTTTTCGAATGTTTGTCCCTGTGATTTGTTAATTGTCATAGCAAAAGCTATTCTAATGGGAAACTGTAAATGTTTTAATATGAATGGCATATCAAGATCTCCTTTGGTGTCTAATGTCATTATTGAAGATGTACTACATTACATTTCTTGTTGCCTGTTAAAATTTTACACGTCAGAATTGTTCGACCAATCTGGAAGACCAGGTGGTGTTAACAGTTGTAGATATTCCTTGTGAGATTGTAAGTTGATGTTTTCATCTTCCGCACCATCACCACCAACTGTTTCAGCAGAGTCTATTGATACGCATTTAACCAATTTGCCGTGTAACCGATCGCCAGTTTTCGCGTTAATTCATTTGACTTCACTGTTTCTCAGTGCTAGGATTGCCCGTGTACTCATTTCTTCTGTTGATAGCTCTTCAGGATGAAATTCTTCATTAAGATTTGGACATAATAAGTCTTCTTTTTTTGGGAACATAAAGTGAGAAAAGTGTAAAAATGTATAAGAGATGAGAGCGCAGGAACTGTGTCTGACAAAAGCATTCACACGAACGAGAGGTGAGAGGACCGTGGGCTGTAAACCAGAAATAGTGAGGCGGGTGGGACTTGAAAAAATCTCCTGGCAAATAGTCTTATCTCGTCTCAAGATTTTCTTTTATAATAGAGAGATGTGTACCACTTGTAGACTTGTGTTTGTTTCATCATCTGGTCTTTAAAAGCTTTTTCAGGAAAAGTTACTGCTTCCGCAGTGTTTTTTTTTCCAAGCAAATAACAAAATTTTCCACAAACTCTTAACTCTTGAAAATTTGTCATGGCTGCTTAGAGAAAAAAGTAAAAATCATTGAAGTCACATGCATGATTGTTGAAAATAGAAACACTAGAGAAACACACTCAGCCATCTTAGCATGATGCCACTCAGTGTACATTAAGTTAATTAATCTGAGTATTGACATCGACACATACCGGCACATTCGAGAATGAAGTCCTACTGCCTGTGCTATTGACTGTGTCACACACGTACAATTGGGAGGCAGCTAAAGGCCCTGAATAATAGTATTACCGCACCAGACTAGGGGGTGTTGAGCTGCAGTGACTTTCTCTCTCAATCTTCAGCATACCATCCACAGGAAATCCCGCTAGGTCCTAGCGCCATCGATGACATTACTTCCAGTACCAGCATTATTGATGACATCACCTCCAGTACCGACAACATTAATGACATGACTTTTGGCCCCAGGCGCCAACAATGATGTCACTTCTGGTCCTGATGACTTCACTTCCTGTTCTGATGATGTCACTTCCTGTACCAGCCTTTAAAACCTCCATATTCTCATATTCAAATCAGTTCTGTTTTAGACTCAAGCCTGTGAAAATCTCAAGAGAATTACCCATTTTGCAGCCAGGGCATATTATATGGGAGGCTGCCCCAAACCTTTTTGATATCTTGTGACTGTTTTTGTGACAACTGATTCCAGAAAGTTTTGGGTCAGCCCCTCGGGGGCCAACACGATGGCTTATGGGCATGCAAGGCAAAATTCAGAATACAGAATGGAAGAACGAGGATAAGAGAGAAATTGAAATTGACTAGTGAGATCATCAAATAATAGAAAGTTCTGATCACAAAAATTGCCCAAACTGTTGTGAGAGATGGCCGGTCGCTTACACCAGTCAACACATCCAGGCCGGTAGATGGAGTCCTCCCTGCAACACAGAGGTGCCCCAGATTCCCTCAGGGCATCATGGAAAATGGAGTTCGGTCCCACGGCCCTGCTGGATACCGTGGGTGCCGCCAGGGGACGCTGCAGGGAGACACGGAGACTTTTGTTTCTATTATAGCCCAGAAGTAATCCCGAGTCATGGGGACAGAAGGACAGAAATACTTCCGGGCTGAATAAAATTACAAGTTTTTATCTGACCTGGAAGTGCTGTTAATCACATGGACAGAAGGACAGGAACTCTTCCGGGTCACGGACTGTATAAAGGACTCTGGGAAGCCCAGCAAGCTGAGCTGGAGTTGGGAGGGAGTGTGAAGGAGCTGCTGGGAGGAGAGGACGATTATTGTTAGTATTTGTATTGATTATTGATTTAATTGTTTATGGTGGTGTTAATGGTATCTACTGTGGCACAATATCAGAAAGAAGAAATTAAAATTATTTCTGATACTTTTACTTGGTGTCCTGGACATTTGTCTGCGGGTTTTCACGAGGCAACAGCGACCCCTAGTGTCACACTGTTAAAAACTCACAGCGATTTCTTTATAGTCACTTTCCAAATAGTCCACTTGAGATGCAATTCACTTGTCCATTCCTGGAAACATTTCCTCCACTCATGTTTTGCTACCATTTTCTAGTGCAATCCCTGTAATTTTTTTCTTGAATTTCCAACACAGTAGCAAAACATCTTCACTTCAGTCTCCCTTTTAATTTCAGAAACAAACAAAAAAATGGCACAGGGATTGAGACCTGGTGAACACGGTAGGCGTGAAGGAACAATCACATTGATTTTGGTCAAAGGCACTGATGATACGGTGTGTGCAGGTGCAGTTGTGTATGCGCCATTACTCCGGATGATCCTTCCTGTAGGCGCCTCAGCAGTTCAATGTAATGTTGCTGATTAACTTAACCCTTAAACTGTCGGAACAGGCTATAGTCGGTTCCCAGTGCAATTTTCCAGCATGCCGGATCTGATCAGTCCGTGCCGTACATTCATTGAGCAGCCAGCTCATGACCGCTGGCGCCCCCTTCAGCACTGCAGCATCACTGACACCTGGGATTCAGCCGCTGCACCAGACTGGCCTGCCAGCATCAGCACTTACCTCTGTGTGTTTGCGTGCAGCCAGTTCAAGCGCAGTTGGATTTACTGAATCCCATCAACGGCATCTGTTGCACCTTCTACATATAATAATTGATTGTTCCAGTACTTTTTTTTTAAATAGTTTTTACAGCTCATTGGCAATGTGTACAATGATCAGTGTTGCAATAATTGTGATGCTCTTTGCATGAAAAAAATGTGTTCTATTAAAATTTCACTTTTTCTTGGTGAATTGTGATATTTACTTAAAAAGTGCAGCAAAAAGGTATTTGGCGTCCAGGGGTGCATTAACCCCACTAAGTATGTGGCAGTTTAAGGGTTAAGGACCAAACAAATTTATTAACAAGTCTATTAATAATAATAATTAGTCGAAATATATATGTGATCGTCATAGTCTTGGTGTTTGATATTATCTCATGTGCTTTTTCTCAGCTGGTAAAATAAAAATTGTCAAAGCCACATGTATGATCCATACTAATAAAAGGCAAAGCACTCATTGACTCACTCATCACTAATTCTCCAACTTCCCTTGTAGGTAGAAGGCTGAAATTTGGCAGGCTCATTCCTTACAGCTTACTTACAAAAGTTAAGCAGGTTTCATTTCGAAATACTATGCGTAACGGTCATAACTGAATCCTACTTACATACATATATACGTCCATAGCCTGCAGCTCGGTCACCGTGTGAGGCGGCGTTGCGTCACTCATCCCAACACCTCCCACGTAATTGGCTGCCTGCCCATATAAGGCCGTCCGTCGCTCCGGCCTCTTCATTCCCTTCTTTGCTTCGCCACGGTATTCACGTCTCCCTGCTGATAACTGCAGCCTTTTTATTTAATCCACGGCTTCTCCGCTGTTTTATTGCTCGTTTATTACAATTATAGTTATTGTGTAGGTATTTTAGATTTCCTTTACATTGTTCAGGTACCCATTTCCTTTATCATTCCAACCATACCCCTATTAACATGTCTATCGAGGTGATCACCATCGATCAAAGAACTGTCACTTACCAAGTGGTTTCCATGCCCGGAGATGGCGCCTACCTTTTACATTCTCTGTGTTACATATTGCACGGCCATATCAGGCTCACTCTTGATATCCGGAGGAACATTGTGTCTTATGTATTGAATGACTGGGACAGGTTCAAGGTGTGGAATGATGACGGTACAGGAGATAATTATACTACACAGGAGCACTAGAAGAGTGAAATGCTTAAGCCCTTCACCTATGGTTCAGCATGTGAGTTGATGGCTGCCGCTGAATTGTTCGGTTGTCGCTTTCAAGTGTACCGAAATGGCCAAATATTTTACACCTTTCGACAACCGCCAATGCCTCTTAAACATCTTAGATTCACAGGTGACGATTTCAGTAGTGGACACTTTGATGTTTATGAATGTTTAAACACTCAAAAGCTGGATGTGAAGTTATCGATGAAACCGGTTGTATACTTACAACGCTTGACAGATGCCGAATGTCACTTCCACACAAGTCCTGCAAATACTGTCGTAACTGAAACAAACCATGAAACTCAAACCGATTATGACAGCAGCAATCCAAGCTGTGAGAAAACAGTATTTTAAACACTTTTCAGTCAGGTCTCCTCTTCATCTCCTTTAAAAGCTCAGCTCTTTTAATCTTTCCTCATAACTCATCCCCTGTAGCCCTCAATCAGTCTAGTTGCTCTTCTCTGGACCTTTTCTTGTGACAACATTTAAACAAACACACACTAGTGACGAGATGCGACTGGGTGCAAACACTATAAACAGCAACACTTATGTGGCCCTGCTACACACTCCTGCAAGTACTTGGGGGGTTCATATTAATGACAGGTTGGAGTGGTCTCAGAGTACAGAAGAATGATATAAGAAAGGGCAGAGTAGGCTCTTTCTCCTTAGGAGACTGTGTTCCTTTAACATGGGAAGTGAGACTCTTCAGATCTTCTATAACTCTGTGATGGCCAGTGTGCTGTGCTGGGTCGGAAGAGGCCCGCAAACTAATGAACCTGGAGTTTGTAACAAATGATAGAATTAAAACAAAACTGAGTGTCATTATGAACCACGCTGCACATCCTCTCTGTGACACAACACCGAGGACTTTGAGCCAACAAATTATTCAGCAGAAGTGCTTGCTTTATAATTATTCCGGTGCTTGTTCAGACCATAGTATTTCAGTATTTATTTATTTATTTACCTATTTATGTATTTATTTATCTAAAGAGCACCTGTAGAAAGCAAAATTTTCTCTTGGGGACAAATATCTATCTATCTATCTATCTATCTATCTATCTATCTATCTATCTATCTATCTATCTATCTATCTATCTATCTATCTATTATATAGTGCCTTTCATATCTATCTTTCTATCTATCTATGATCTATTGTAGGAGATCAGCCTCAGCACAGACAGACATGGACTCCCGATGTACAAAAACACGCACCGTTTATTATACACCATACACAAAATCGTGCACAAACAACAAACCCAGTCCTTTCCTCTACTCTTCAGCCACCTCCACTCCTCCTCGTAAGCTTTGTCCTCTTCCACCTGACTCTGGCTCCTTGAGTGGTGGCTGCAGGCTCCTCTCACAGCCCGAATGGGCTCGTTAAGTCGTTCCGCTCCCCCTGGCGGTGGCCATGGAGCACAAAAGGCATGAGCTCCAGTGTTCCACGATTGTGGCCCCGATACCGCCCAGGGTGGGGCTGCTCTCTTGCGTCCAGGGAAAGATAGTGCCCATCCTCTCCCGGTCTGTCCTTCTTCCAGGCAACCCGTTGGGGCAAGATCCCTGGTCGTCTGCCACACTGCCCCTCTCCCAGCTGAAGCCCGTAGGGTGAAGCGGCCCATCCCACGAGGGCTGTTCTTTGACAGGTTGGGTTGCCCGTATATCCCGGGTCACAGTTCCGCCCTGAAAAAGAGAAATAAGACAAGGGCGGGGAGACGCGGCCACAATGCCATTCCATGGCATCCTCTGTAATCGTATACAGACGTCTTCACTTGTGACATCGGTTTTGGCAGTTAAAGCACCGGTGCTTCCTTCCATGTCCCCATGCCGGTAGGGCAAGATCCCTGGTCATCTGCCACACTATCTATCTATCTATCTATCTATCTATCTATCTATCTATCTATCTA
>JANRMT010062789.1:1131698-1150425 GCA_026402145.1 Polypterus bichir lapradei | reverse complement strand
ATAGATAGATAGATAGATAGATAGATAGATAGATAGATAGATAGATACTTTATTAATCCCAAGGGGAAATTCCCATACTCCAGCAGCAGCATACTGATAAAGAATAATATTAAATTAAAGAGTGATAACAATGCAGGTATAACAGACAATAACTTTGTATAATGTTAACGTTTACCCACCCGGGTGGAATTGAAGAGTCGCACAGTGTGGGGTCTCCTCAGTCTGTCAGTGGAGCAGGACGGTGACAGCAGTCTATTACATTTCCCAGTATCACAGAAGGCACCGAAGGCTTGTATCTCCACTTCCTCACTAGCCGCTTAGCCTTTAGCTTAGTGCCGGCTCTGCTGCCACGATACCGCCTTCTTACCTCGTCAGGTAAATAGGGCAGTGGTTCTCAACCTGTGGGGCGATCCCCCTGGGGGGGCGCGAAGATGTGAAAAAAAAGAAAACAAGAATCAAAAATATGAAAAAAAAATCTGTTGAAACCAAAACAAATTAACTTAAACTACTTTCTGATACTAGAACAATAAATACGGAGTTAGATAAATGTCGATAAAAGTTAAGTAGGTATAATAAAATATGCATCTACATTTCAAAAAAATGTTAGGGGGGGCGCGATTAAAACTGTTATGAAAACTTGGGTCGCAAATACTTAAAGGTTGAGAAACGCTGAAATAGGGAACCACACCGGCATGGGCCTTTGTTCTCAGTGCTTGAAGTTGACTACCTGAATAGACGAGTCTCTGCGTGTAAAAATCCATGTCCAAGTAGTAAAAATATATATTATATATATTATATCTATATAGTTTCGGGTTATGTAACATGACGCAATTACAAAAGAACTTATTCCAACAAGGGAGCTAGCGCCCCCTGCTGAATACAGTTACCCCCCACCCCGAAACCCCTGCCTTCCCCTAACAATTCCCTATCACCCTCAGCCTGAAGCTCTCTGCGCTGAGAATCTCGCTTTGAAATTTCTCAAGAGCCGCAGCCGGTTCTGGCTGAGTGAAGTCCGCCTCCGCTGTCAGCCAGTCAGTCAATCAATCTTTATTTTATGAAGGAAAACAAAGGCGCAGGTTAATTCTACGCTCATAAAATAAAATGAAGTTTGCAAACACAACATGTCAGCTGTTGGACATTCATCAGGTAATTAACAGAATTCACCATCTCAGGGTGCTTTTAGTAGGAGACAAGAATACGGGTGAATAATTTAAAAAAAAACACAACCCATCCGCTGAATCTGCTTATTTACGGGTCTGCTGGAGGGCTTCAGGTTGTCTCGTCAAGCCAAAAAAGCAGGTTGTGGATGGGGCAGCCATCCATCACAGGGCAAGCTTGTAGTCAACCTGAACATCTTTGGAGGGTGGGAGAAGATTGTACCACCATAGGTAAAGTCACATAGATGTGCAGAGAACATGTAAGCTCCATGTAGATGGGTCCAGAATTTGTACCCAAGTCCTTGAAGCTGTGTGGCATTAGTGCTGACCAGTAAGATAAGTAACCCCACTTGTTCTAAACATGAACATCACGTTCACAAACTAATATACTGTGATGCAGTAGCATCACTTTGTATGTTCTGGTTAACGTCTATTCTCGTAAACCCTAACCAGAATTTCCCCCTTGAGGACAAATAAAGAATATCAAATCTAAGCTGCTGTATGTGAGGAGGATGGACGGGCATCCTGGAGGGTGACACCATGATAAAAGGAGGAGAGAGGACGGGCTCTCTGACCGGATGGGACCAAGAATCCTTATGTAGCAGGGAGGCCAATATGTTAAGAGGACCAGGAAAGACACCAGCATCTGGGTACTGTGTCCCCCAATACGTTAGAGGGCAGCAATCCCTGGAATTCAGGTCCCCCAGAGGGCATCATGGAAATTAAAGTTTCAGAATACAACCCTCCTGGGTTCAGTGGGAGCCACCTGGGGGTGCTGCATGGGGATATGGTCCCTACTATGCGGAGGACAAGTCTTCTGAACCAGAACGGTCATGTCCTAGCTTCGGATGTACTCAAAGATAATAGGAGCCTCATCATCTTGACTGAGCAGTCAGAGCTGGGAGGAGGTGGATGAGGCTTGACGAGAGGAGTGTGAAGGAAGAGGACTGTTTTCTGGGCTTTTTATACTTTGCTTGTCTTTTCCACATCTTGTTCCTGCAGTCATTATCCAAAGTTCGTGACCAAAGATGTGGGTAGGAACGTAGTTTGACCAGTAAATCAAGAGCTTCGCTTTTCGGCTCAGCTCCCTCCTCAGCACGACTGAATGGTACAATGTCCACATTATACCCCAATAAGTTCAAGTCATCGCTAATATACCAACAACCCAATTGTGCTTCACTCACTCAGAATATGGAACCAATGTAGGAAGTATTTTAAGACAGAGAAACTTTTTATCTATGGCACCTCTGCAGGAGAACCATCTTTTTCCACTCTCTCAAACATACACAGTTTTTAATGTCTGGAAAACATTAAATCACTCAGAGATCTGTAGATTGTCACTCACGTGCGAGTAGGAGGATGTCGTATGGACCAAGCAAAGATAATTCCACACCAGGCCAGGGGGTGGCGGGGTGCACTAAACCTTCTCCTGTTATCTCTACAGACCAGCCCTGGGAAAACCTGTCTGACTCAACACTGAAGATGGCATTTCTGGTTCCGATGCCCAAGATGACGTCACTTCCGGTTCTGGTGCCCAAACTAACATCAGAAGAAGGTCACTTCCGGTTCCCTTACGTCACTTCCGATTTAATCATTTAATACCACCATCTTTCCAAACCTTCAACAGTTCATGTCTGTACTCCAACTAAGACACTTGTCACCAAAAAATCAACCCATTTTGAGCCAGGGATAATATGCGGGTGGCTTCCCCAAACCTTTTCAAGTGTGTCGAGTCTGATCTTTTTACAACATAGACGACGTCTTCACCTCTTACGGACAATTACACTCCAAATTGAACTTTCCAGCAACACATTTCTTTCACGACCTTCAAATTAGAAACTTTGTTAAACAAAAGCTGCCCAATTTCCCTCACCTCCCACCTATCTCTATTCCTGGAAAAAATATCGATCAGTCTCGAGGACTCAGACAGCAGTTCTGTAATATATAAAAACATTTTAAAGTCCCTCCCTTTCAAAGATCCCAGAGTGCAGTGGGAAAAGGGTCACTCATTCCAGGGCCGTTCTTAGGTTTTTGGGGGCCCTAGGCATGGAGCGTAGGTAGGGGGCCCCGGAAGGGGGGGTCCGCCCCCCCCAGCTGAGGATAAAACTGAATTGTGAAGTTGCAAAATGGACCTCAGATGAGAGATTTATGTCCCACTACCTCTTTTCCTTTTTCGATGGAAAACATAGCCTACATGTATAATTATAGCAGAGCAGATGGAGGGTCGGAGCAAACCAACCACTGTCGAGCCGCTTTGTGGAATGGTTTTTATCTTCCCAGCTTCCGTGATCGATTTGTTGCAGACGCTTGGAGGCAGGCGAGGTGGATGATCAGTGCCCTCCCACTGGGCCCCATTCACCACTCCGTCACCTCGATTCTGCCTGTCGTTGTCATTGTTTCCTCTTTGCTCGTGCATAACCATATTGATACTTCCACCACCAGAGAAAATTTGTATTTCTGAAATATATGGACCTGTAAGTTAGGCTATTTGGTTAAAAAAAAAGTGCCTGGCTGGGCCCCCTTGGCAGTGGCGGCCCTAGGCGGTCGCCTAGTTTGCCTATGCCTAAGAACGGTCCTGCTCACTCAACAGGAGTGGATGGCAGCCATGCACTGAATTCACTCGAGCTCCATATGCACAAAGCATACCATTATTCAACTTAAAATTATATATCGAGCGCATCTCTCTTGTTTAAAATTGTCCAAAATGTTTCCAGGGCAAGACACCAACCTGCGAACATTGCAATCGAGCTCCAGCCTCACTGGGTCACATGTTCAGGGCCTGCACCACATGAACATCATTCTGGACCAAAATTGTTACAACAACAACAACATTTCCTTCTATAGCACATTTTCGTACAGATGATGGAGCTCAAAGTGCTTTACGTGATGAAGAAAGAGAAAAAATACAAAGAAAAAAGAAAACAAAATTAGGGAACACTAATTAACATAGAATTAAATTAAGGTCCAATGGCTAGGCAGGACAGAAAAAAACAAAACAAAAAAAAACTCCAGACGGCTGGAGAAAAAAAATAAATCTGCAGGGGCTCCAAGGCCACGAGACCACCCAGCCCCATCTAGGCATTCTACCTAACATCAATGACCTCAATCAGTCCTCATGGTATTCAGGGTGCACACGGAAAAACTTGATGGACTTCTGGCCTTTAATCCATCAAAGGTGGGACATCACGGTGGTTTGATCAGGTGGTGCGAACACAGATCGCCACCACAGAAAACCGGAAAAAGAACAGAAGAGAAATTAGGGGTTAGTATGGATTTCGGAGCTACCATGAATGATAATGATAATTAATTGAATATACAGAGCATCAGGATTAAACAAAAATGAAGCTGTGAGAAAGCCATGTTAAAGTAATGAGTTTTTAGCAGTTTTATTAAGTGCTCCACCGTATTAATCTATTGTTAAACTCGTATTCCAGATTTTAGCAGCAGCAGAAGCAGAAGGCCACTTCACCACTTCTTTTAAGTTTATCTCTTAGAATTCTAAGCAGACCCTCATTAGAAGATCTAAGGTTACGATTTGGAGTGTAAGGTGAGAGGCATTCAGAGATACAGCATGGAGCAGATTATTGAAGGATTTGTAAACCATCAGCAGTATTTTAAAGTCAGTTCTAAATGGCACAGGTTACCAGTGTAGTGACGTTAGGACTGGGGTGATGTGCTCGGATTTTCTTTTCCTAGTTAAGATTCTAGCAGCTGCATTCTGCACTCGTTGCAATCGATTGAAGTCTTTGTTTTTAGTCGACTAAAAACAAAAGCGTGAACTAATTTCTCAGCATCTTGCAATGTTATAAGAGGTCTGACTTTTGTTATATTTCTTAAGTGAAAAAATGCTGTCCTAGTAATCCGATTAATATGTGATTTAATATTTAGGTCAAAGTCAACAGTTACCACTAAATTCTTTACCTCCATTTTGACTTTTAAGCCTAATGCATCAAGTTTATTTCTAATACCCTAATTATATCAATTTTTTGTAAACCATCAGCAGTATTTTAAAGTCAATTCTAAATGGCACAGGTAACCAGTGTAGTGACGCTAAGACTGGGGTGATGTGTTCGATTTTCTTTTCCTAGTTAAGATTCTGGCAGCTCCAATCTGCACTCGTTGTGAACGACTTATGTCTTTTTTTGGGTGGTCCTGAGAGGAGTGCATTACAGTAATCAAGCCGACTAAAAACAAAAGCGTGAACTCATTTCTCAGCATCTTGCAAAGTTATAAGAGGTCTAACTTTTGTTATATTTCTTAAGTGAAAAAATGCTGTCCTAGTGATCTGATTAATATGCGATTTAAAATTCAGGTCACAGTCAACAGTTACCCCTAAGTTCTTTACCTCCGTCTTGACTTTTAATCCTAATGCATCAAGTTTATTTCTAGTACCCTCATTATATCCATTTTTAGCAATCACTAAAATTTCTGTTTTCTCCTTATTTGGTTTGAATGCGTATCAGACAGCCTTGGGGTCACAATCCCTCCTAATTCACTAACAGCTGTGTTAGGTGGGCTGACAAATGGGCTTAAAGTGGAGAAGGACAAACAAGCTGTAATGGCCTTTACTACACTCTTAGCACACAGACTTGTCTTACTCAAATGGAAGAATCCTAACTCACCTCTTTTAAGTCAGTGGGTAACTGTTGTTATATATAATTTGAAATTGGAAAAAATCTAATTCTCACTTAGAGGATCTGTGCAGAACTTTTTCAAAACTTGGCAGGATCTGATAAATAACATTTTAGAATAAGCATTTAAATTGAGGAAGCGGATTCTCTCCCCTCTTTTTTATTCTATTTATTTTGATTAATTTATTTATTTTCATTATTTATTTAATTACACTACTTACATAACTCAGCCACAGGGGATGTACAAACCAGTGTGTTTCTTTGTGCCGGTCCCAAACCCGGATAAATGGGGAGGGTTACATCAGGAAGGGCATCCGGTGTAAAATTTTGCCAAATCAATATGCGGACAACAATACAATTTTCCATACTGGATCGGTGGAGCCCCGCGTTAACAGCAACCGCCACCAGTACTGTTAGTCAACAGGGTGCTGGTGGAAATTGGGCTTTTGTTGGCTGAAAAGAAGAAGGAGAAGAAGAGGGGGAGACGTGTCTGGAGGCAGGAGGAGAGGAGGAAGGTAAAGAGAGTGGCACTGAGGGTAGGAACTTTGAATGTTGGCAGTATGACTGGAAAGGGGAGAGAGTTAGCAGATATGATGAAGAGAAGGAAGATTGATATATTGAGCATGCAAGAGACTATATGGAAGGGGAGTAAGGCCAAGTGGATTGGAGATGGATTTAAATTTTTCTATCATGGTCTGGATAGGAGAAGAAATGGAGTAGGGGTTATTCTGAAGGAACAGCATGTCAAGAGTGTTTTGGAGGTGAAAAGAGTGTCAGACAGAGTTAGATTATGAAGCTGGAAATTGGAGGTGTGATGATGAATGTTGTTAGTGCATATGCCCTGCAAGTTGGGTATGCAATGGATGAGAATGAAGATTTTTGGAGTGAGTTGGATGGAGTGATGAACAGTGTACCCAAGTGGTACCCAGAAAATGGTGGTTGGAGTGGATTTCAATGGGCATGTTGGTGAAGGGAACAGAGGAGACGAAGAGGTGATGGGTAGGTATGGAGGATAGAGGATTTTGCAAAAAGGATGGACATAGCTGTGGTGAATACATACTTTAAGAAGAGGGAGGAACATAGGGTGACGTACAAGAGATTAGGAAGATGAACAGGTAGATGACATCCTATGCAGAAGAGTTAATCTGAAGGAGATTGAAGACTGCAAAGTGGTGGCTGGGGAAAGTGTAGTTAAGCAGCACAGGATGATGGTCTGTAGGATGACGTTGGAGATCAAGAAAAGGACTTACAAACCTGAGCGCACATTAAGATCTCAAGATGCTGGTCTGCTTATGATTCCAAGGATTTATAAAATAACAGTGGGAGGTCGAGCTTTTAGTTACAGGGTCCCTAAACTTTGGAATGGTCTGCCTGCTTTTATAAGAGACTAGCAAAATACCCGCGCTTCGCAGCGGCGAAGTATTGCCGTAAAATTTATATTAAGAAGAAAATTAAACTTTTTTAAACTGAGGGAAAATATACCAATAATTATTTCTTAAGGATCTCTTTGTATACCACATTGGGAGTTCGGCCCTCCGGTTGTAACATGACCAAGCTGTGCGCTAAGCTTACTCTTGAGCATGTAACTTACAGTTGGCCATGTGAACAGTAATCTTGTCTCAAATCTCACAGCTTGGATTGCTGCTGTCATAATCGGTTTGAGTTTCATGGTTTGTTTCAATTACGACAGTATTTGCAGGACTTGTGTTGAAGTGACATTCGGCATCTGTCAAGCGTTGTAAGCTTACAACCGGTTTCATCGATAACTTCACATCCAGCTTTTGAGAGTTTAAACATTCATAAACATCAAAGTGTTCACTATTGAATTTGTCACCTGTGAGTCTAAGATGTTTAAGAGGCATTGGCGGTTGTCGAAAGGTGTAAAATATTTGACCATTTCGGTACACTTGAAAGCGACAACCGAACAATTCAGCGGCAGCCATCAACTCACATGCAGAACCATAGGTGAAGGGCTTAAGCATTTCACTCTTCTAGTGCTCCTGTGTAGTATAATTATCTCCTGTACCGTCATCAGTCCACACCTTGAACCTGTCCCAGTCATTCAATACATAAGGCACAATGTTCCTCCGGATATCAAGAGTGAGCCTGATATGGCCGTGCAATATGTAACACAGAGAATGGAAAAGGTAGGTGCCATCTCCGGGCATGGAAACCACTCGGTAAGTGACAGTTCTTTGATCGATGGTGATCACCTCGATAGACATGTTAATGAGGGTACGGTTGGAATGATAAAGGAAATGGGTACCTGAACAAAGTAAAGGAAGTCTAAAATACCTACACAATAACTATAATCGTAATAAACGAACAATAAAACAGCGGAGAAGCCATGGATTAAATAAAAAGGCTGTAGTTATCAGCAGGGAGACATGAATCCCGTGGCAAAGCAAGGAAGGGAATGAAGAGACCAGAGCGACGGATGGCCTTATATAGGCAGGCAGCCAACAACGTGGGAGGCGTTGGGATGGGGGACCCAACGCCGCCTCACACGGTGACCGAGCTGCAGGCTATGGATGTATATATGTACGTAAGTAGGATTCAGTTAGCGTTGGGAACCTGTGTACCAAATTTCTTGAAGATGGGCCCATAAGTAACAAAGACCGTTGAAAAGTTCAATATGGCGGCCGACAGTGGCATCATACCACCGAAATAAGTACGTACATTGGTTTCGGTTAGCGTAGGGAAGCCGCCTACCAAATTTCATGAAGATGGGGCCATAAATAAGAAAGTTCAACATGGCGGACGTTGTCGACTGTTATGACCGTTACGCGTAGAATTTCGAAATGAAACCTGCTTAACTTTTGTAAGTAATGCCCACCGAAATAAGTACCAAATTTCAGCCTTCTACCTACACGGGAAGTTGGAGAATTAGTGACGTTGGAAAGTTCAATATGGCGGCTGACAGTGGCGTCATACCACTGAAATAAGTACGTACATCGGTTTCGGTTAGCGCAGGGAAGCCGCCTACCAAATTTCATGAAGATGGGGCCATGAATAAGAAAGTTCAACATGGCGGACTTTGTCAACCGTTATGACCGTTACGTGTAGAATTTCGAAATGAAACCTGCTTAACTTTTGTAAGTAATCTGTAAGGAATTAGCCTGCCAAATTTCAGCCTTCTACCTTCATGGGAAGTTGGAGAATTAGTGACGTTGGAAAGTTCAATATGGCGGCCGACAGTGGCATCATACTATCGAAATAAGTACATACATTGGTTTTGGTTAGCGCAGGGAAGCCACCTACCAAATTTCGTGAAGATGGGGCCATAAATATGAAAGTTCAACATGGCGGACGTTGTCGACCGTTATCGACCGTTATGACCGTTACGTGTAGAATTTCGAAATGAAACCTGCTTAACTTTTGTAAGTAAGCTGTAAGGAATACACCTGCCAAATTTCAGCCTTCTACCTACGCGGGAAGTTGGAGAATTAGTGATAAGTGAGTCAGTGAGTGAGTGAGTCAGTGAGGGCTTTGCCTTTTATTAGTATAGATGCCCCTTCGGTCTCGGCCTTTAAATCCCGGCCGAAGACTCACTAGTTCAGTTTAGCACACCCTGATTAGAGCTGCTGATTAACTGTGCAGACTGCATCTCTTTTGTTAGTCATTAGCAATAAAACATAAGCAACATGACAGTTAGAATTAAATACTAACCCTCACCTATTCTGTTTCTGTTCTCGGTACTCAAATGTGGCACTTGGTGCCACGGCCCACCTGCCAAGTTGTTTTGCCTGCCAATGGTAAAGTCATCCCTGATGGAGGATCGCAGGAATCATGGGAAAGAGGGGTCCTTTCATCGGATTGGCTGGCCCAGCACTGTTTCAGCCGTGGAATGGCCAAATGGGGAGGCAGCTTGATGGATGAGGTCTGCAGGACTCTAAAAATATCCAAATCTTATTATGTGATATCATCTGCTGTTAAATTCTGCTCCGTACTTCTAATATTTTTATTTTTATACTGTATTGAGGGCTTGTTCTGTTCTGTGTATTGTATTGTATTGTATTGTATTGTAACCTACCTACCTGGAAAGGGGTCTCTCTTTGAACTGCCTTTCCCAAGGTTTCTTCCATTTTTCCCTACAAGGTTTTTTGGGAGTTTTTCCTTATCTTCTTAGAGAGTCAAGGCTGGGGGGCTGTCAAGAGGCAGGGCCTGTTAAAGCCCATTGCAGCACTTCCTGAGAGATTTTGGGCTATACAAAAAATAAACTGTATTGTATTGTATTGTATTGTAAGAGAGTGAGGGCAGAGCCAAGGATCAAATGGTGGAAGTTGAAAAAGGAAGACTGCAAGGTTGAGTTTAGGGAGGAGGTGAGACAGGCACTGGGTGGCAGTGAAGAGTTACCAGACAGCTGGGAAACTACAACAGATGTGGTAAGTGTGACAGCAAGAAGGGTGCTTGGCGTGACATCTGGAAAGAGGAAGGAGGAAAAGGAAACCTGGTGGTGGAATGAGGAAATACAGGAGAGTATACAGAGGAAGAGGATGGCGAAGAAGAAGTGGGATAGTCAGAGAGATGCAGAAAGTAGACAAGAGTACAAGGAGATAAGGCACAAGGTGAAGAGAGAGGTGGTAAAGGCTAAAGAAAAGGCCTATGATGAGTTGTATGAGAGGTTGGACACTAAGGAGGGAGAAAAGGACCGGTGGGATAGACAGTGGAACAGAGCTGGGAAAGATGAGCAGCAGGTTAGGGTGATAAAGGATAAAGATGGAAACATATTCACAAGCGAGCAGAGTGTGTTGAGCAGATGGAAGGAGTACTTTGAGAGGCTGATGAATGAAGAGAATGAGAGAGAGAAGAGGTTGGATGATGTGGAGATAGTAATCAGAAAGTGCAACGGATTAGCAAGGAAGAAGTAAGGACAGCTATGAAGAGGATGAAGAATGGAAAAGTCGTTGGTCCAGATGACATACCTATGGAAGCATGGAGGTGTTTAGGAGAGATGGCAGTGGAGTTTTTAACCAGATTGTTTAATGGAATCTTGGAAAGTGAGAGGATTCCTGAGGAGTGAAGAAGAAGTGGACTGGTGCCGATATTTAAGAATAAGGGGGATGTGCAGGACTGAAGTAACTATAGGGGGATAAAATTGATGAGCCACAGCATGAAGTTATGGGAAAGAGTAGTGGAAGCTCAATTAAGAAGTGAGGTGATGATTAGTGAGCAGCAGTGTGGTTTCTTGCCAAGAAAGAGCACCACAGATGTGATGTTTGCTCTGAGGATGTTGATGGAGAAGTTTAGAGAAGGCCAGAAGGAGTTGCATTGCGCCTTTGTGGACCTGGAGAAAGCATATGACAGGGTGACAAGAGAGGAGCTGTTGTATTGTATGAGGAAGTCGGGAGTGGCAGAGAAGTACATAAGAGTTGTACAGGATATGTACGAGGGAAGTGCGACTGTGGTGAGGTCTGTGGTAGGAGTGACGGAGGTGGGATTACATCAGGGATCGGCTCTGAGCCCTTTCTTATTGGCAATGGTGATGGACAGGCTGACAGACGAGATTAGACAGGAGTCCCCATGGACTGTGATGTCTGCTGATGACATTGTGATCTGTAGAGAGAGTAGGGAGCAGGTTGAGGAGACCCTGGAGAGGTGGAGATATGCTCTAGAGAGGAGAGGAATGAAGGTCAGTAGGACCACCAAGACAGAATACATGTGTGTGAATGAGAGGGAGGTCAGTGGAATGGTGAGGATGAGTGGAGTAGAGTTGGCGAAGGTGGATGAGTTAAATATTTGGGATCAACAGTACAGAGTAATGGGGATTGTGGAAGAGTGGTAATAAAGAGAGTGCAGGCAGGGTGGAATGGGTGGAGAAGAGTGTCAGGAGTGATTTGTGACAGATGGGTATCAGCAAGAGAGAAAGGGAAGGTCTACAGGACGGTATCGTAATGTGTTATGTGGGCTGGAGACGGTGGCACAGGAGACAGAGCTGGAGGTGGCAGAGTTAAAGATGCTAAGATTTACATTGGGTGTGACGAGGATGGACAGGATTAGAAATGAGGACATCAGCTCAAGCTGGACGGTTGGGAGACAAAGACAGAGAGGCGAGATTGTGTTTGTTTGGACATTTGCAGAGGAGAGATGCTGAGTATATTGGGAGAAGGATGCTAAGGATAGAGCTGTCAGGAAAGAGGAGAAGAGGAAGGCCTAAGAGGAGGTTTATGGATGTGGTGAGAGAGGACATGCAGGTGATGGGTGTCACAAAACAAGATGCAGAGAACAGAAAAATATGGAAGAAGATGATCCCCTTTGGCAACCCCTAACAGGAGCAGCCGAAAGAAGAAGAATTTATTTATTTACATATTTTTACTATTATTAAAGTTTTACTCTGCTGGCCTAGCACTCTTTATCATGGGTAGGGGTTGATTTGTTCCATACCTAGTTTTGTTAAACTTGACTTTCTTGTATGGAATGTTATTTGATTCTGATAAAATTAATAAAATGTTAAAAAAAAAACGTCCACATAACAGCAGACACTTCCTTGATCTGCATGTTGACCTCCGGCTCCCTTCATCCTTCGCTTGTGAACAAGATCCCATGATATTTAAACTCTTCCGCTTGAGGCAGCACTCTGTCCCCAACATGGAGAGGACACTCCACCCTTTTCCGGCTGAGAACCAAAACCTCAGGATTATTACAGGTGACAAGCGCAAAATCAATTCTTTTTTCTTCCTTAAAAACGCCCACTCCTTCCTGGGTGAGCATTGACCTTCTCCTCTCTGAACTCCGACTCCGCTGGATTCTTTTATGCCAGACCTAGGAGTTCTTCCAAGGCAAGAAGATTGTATTCAGAAAGCACTTCTGAGTCAGTACTGTCTTAAAGAAAGAAGCATTTGCTGGTGGCACCTGAGGAATCCAAAAGTGTTGTCCTCCAGCAAGAAAGGTGCCTTGCAGCCCTACAGGCGTTCAAAGCATAGCCACGCCAGAGGAGCACTGCCACCTAATATATGGGATGTGGACCACTGGGGCGCGTACAGCCACCCTAACCCAACACAGACAGGCAGGAAGAGAAACGAACTGCCATAATCACACATTTCATTTTCACAAACCACAGCACAAAGTAAAGCACCAACAGCTCCTTTCCTTCCTGCTTCTAACCCTTTCTCTGCCACCTCCACTCCTCTGCCAGCAAGCTTCGTCCACCTCCTCCTGACTCGCTCCTTTTATAGGGCACCCGGAAGTGCTCCAGGTGATCCCAGACCTTCTTCCAGCTGCAGCACCATGTATGACGGAAGTGCTGCGGCCCTGGGCTCAGGAACTGTCCAGGTGCCCCCTGGCTGGTTGAGCTTCTAACCTCCTAACCCGTGGCCCTGCTGTGAGCCAGGGGATGCCCTCTAGTGTCCCAGGGGAGGTATTGCCCTGAATTTGCCCTCTTCCCTGGTCCTTCCGTCACAGGGGTGTCCAGGCTAGGGTCTCAGCTGTCCATCCCAGGGGATAACAGCTGTCTTTGGTGGGCAACTTGTGAAGATCAGTTATAGACTTTTCTTTGTCTCCAAATGTCTTTAGACCAATTTGATGTGGGTAATCTGATTAGCATCTTCAGAGATTTGAGGGGTCTTTGAGGCACAGAAGACTCCCACCACCGCTACCACCCTTCACCACAATCCATGGAGGGAACTGTTCTTATTGTTATTATAGTAGAAAAATCTAAAAAGAAACCAGATAAAGATTCAGGTAGTCCCACTCATCTTGTTGTTGACCACCACCACCACCGCCACTGCCACTTCCCTCCCACAATCCATAGAGGAAATTGCTTCTATTCTTATAGTAGAAACATCTAAAAGAAACCAGATAAAGATTCAGGTGGTCCCACTCATCTCGTTGTTGAAGAGCCAGTGGATGGAAGATCTGGATTAGCAGACAGAGACAGCAAAGACAATCCAATATATAGCGCCTTTCCACCCAAACTGCTTTGAGGTAAAGGGGACAAGGACGTGTCCTCTTTAAACAGTGACCACAATCCATGGAAGGAACTGTTTTTATTGTTGTTATAGTAGAAAAGTCTAAAAGAAACCAGAGAGTGATTCCGGTGGCCCCATTTACCTTGTTGTTGACCCCCCAACACCATCGCCACAGCCACTCTCCTGCCTCAATCCATAGAGGAAATTGTTTCTATTCTTATAGTAGAAAAATCCAAAATAAACCAGATAAAGATTCCGAACCTCAGCTGGTGGCCCCGTTCATTTTGTTTTTAGCGGACAGAAACAGCAAAGATATTTCAATATATAGTGCCCTTGCAGGGAGCAGCACCTATCCTGGTCAGGGATATCCACTTGTTTCTGATGTTGCACTTCTTTTAATTTGGCCACTTGGCCAAACAAGGGGACATCATGCCACCCAGACGGGATGCCTGTCCATCTGTTATTTTGTCCTTCCATACACATCCTTCCTTGCTGTGATGTAGAGTCTCAGGATGTACATCCACCCCTTAAACTCAACCTTATTCATAACCTCCTGGTCTGGTAAGGGGAGACCTGTCGTCCCAGTTGAGATGCCACCTCATCCAGAGGATGGAAGATCTGGATTAGTGGACAGAAACAGCAAAGTCAATCCAATATATAGCGCCTTTCCACCCAACTGCTCTGAGGTATATTGGACAAGGAAGCGTCTTGGTTAAACTGTGACTGGCTGCTGCCACACCGCATTGCCATTGAGGAAGAGAGGAGGTTTTGGATGCATTTTAAGAAATGGAATTACAATCTTCTCAGCCTGAAACACCATTTTTTGAATTAACTGAACCGATCGCCTGTTATAATGGGCTTAAACTTGATGACTGTTCTATTTGTCCCCACACACAAAGCTTGTCAGAATGCAGCTTAGCAAATATCATCTGACAGCCGTATGGTGCAATGTCTACAGCGTGTAAGTGAGGCAGTCAGGAAATCTTCTGACTCTCAGAATGACAAAGCATGGATGGTCCTCAGTCAAATTTAGCACGTACAGCAACTGAGACCTTCTTGGGTGGTGGACAACAGCATCCTTCCTCCTTAAGGAATGTGTCCACCATCTCTCTGACTGGCTGAGATGTGCTACTGTGTTCAGACATCACCATCTGAACTTGGATGAACTTGATTTCTTTCTCTCTTCTGTATTCCTATCCTCAGATTCTGTTGCCCTTCAAGGATATTGTGACATGAAGCCTGGCTCTCCAAACTCAGCTGATTTCCTTATTCTCCTCTCTACCATTTTCCTTCTCTCTGTCTCCATCCTATCTTGCTCATTCAGCGGGATCATTGACTTGATCTCATTTTCTCTCACAATCTCCTCTCTCATCCCTTCCCATCCATCGCCCCCTTGCATATCTCACACCACTTTTTCACTTCCTTCTCTGTTCTCCTACCGTTCTCCCCTTCCTCCTCCTTCACCCCATAAACAAAACACAAAGGCACAGATAAAGGGTTGGGGTCCCATCAGGCAAACCCCTATAGATTATGGTGTCAAAATAATAATCGCAAATTAATGTGTCATGCAAGAAATGTCTTTCCAGACACATGCCTCTGATCAGACTGGAGAATAATAGTGGTGGTGCAGGTTATGAAGTCAGTGGGGTGGAAGGAGAACATCCAGGGGGGTCCCAGAACCGAAAGTGGTGTCATGAGCCAATGATCTGCCTGTTTCTGGATGTGTAGAGAGGGACAAAGAGGAGAAGCAGTATAAGACAGCGCCAACCCTTGGCTTGGGGTGGAATTACAAGTTCACAAGTCCTGAAGCTATTTTCCAAGCAAGCGTGTGGGACAACCTTCATCTATCACAATGCAAATGAATCTTTCTTCTCTCTGTCCTATCACCTATTTCTGCTTCTGTCCTGCCTGCTGGATATCATGGCTGGCCTGTACACTGGTACTGTCAGTGCTGTGGAGAGTGGAGGCAGACCCTCTGCATCTTTCCCAGTTGATTCTGGGGTTCGTCAGGGGTGTGTTCTGCTCCTACACTGTTCAAAGCTGGCATGGACTAGGTGTTGGTCAGGGTCGTGGGGTCCAGCGGCTGTGGAGCATCTGTTGGTGAAGAAAGATTCACAGATGTTGACTTTGCTGATGATGCTGTGATCTTCGCTGAGTCAATGGAGTCTCTGATTGGGGCTCTTGAGAGACTGAGTGATGGGTCTGAGTGTCTGGGCTTGTGAGGGTCCTGATAAAAACCAAAGAGCCAGGCCTTTAATGACCTCTTGGGCATGGCCATCAGCAGTGTGTCTGTCTGCAGAGAGAGTGTCAACCTCGTTGAGAGGTTCCTATGAAGTCAGTAGAGCATGGGCGGTTGGCTTATGAGGTTATGAGGTTGTTGGAAAGAGGTGTGTTGGGCTCCCAATATCTATGTAAAAGGACGAAGGTCCAAGTCTTCAGAGTCCTGGTGCTACCTGTCTTGCTATATGATTACGAGACATGGACGCTATCCAGTGACCTGAAATGAAGTCTGGACTCCTGCAGTACTTGTGTCTCTTCAGAGAATCCTTGGGTCCCGCTGCTTTGTTGTCTCCACAACCGCTTGTATGCGTGGGTGCTGGACTTCCTCACAGGCTGAATACCGGCAGTGAGGGTTGGTAACTGTGTTTCCAACAGCATCACCATCAACACAGGAGCTCCACAAGGGTGTGTTCTTAGCCCCCTGCTATATTCCCTCTACACCCATGACGGCACAGCATTCCACCAACACTATCGTGAAGTTTGCAGATGACACGGTGGTACTGGACTTCATCGTGAACAACAATGAGACGGCCTACATGGATGAAGTTGCGAACCTGACATGGTTCCAGCTCAGCGTCAGCAAAACAAAGGAGCTGGTGGTGGACTTCAGCAGGAGACAGCAGCTGAACTGTAAGCCCTTTATCATTAATGGGACTCCAGTGGAAAGGGTGAACAGTTTTAAATACCTGGGGGTTCACATCTCTGAGGACCTGAAATGGTCTGAACACATCCAAGTTCAGACCAAAAGGGCAAAGCAGAGACTCTACCATCTCAGACAGCTTTGGAAGTTTGGGGTCTCTTCATGGATTCTAAAGACTTTCTACTCTGGCGTTGTGGAAAGTATCCTGACACAGAACATTACATCCTGGTTTGGAAACTGCTGTGTTTAGGACCGTACAGCCCTACAGAGAGTGATACGTGCAGTGGAATGCTGCTGCAGGTCAGCTCTACCATCTATGCAGGACATTTACACCAGAAGATGCAGGACCAGAACTCTCAGGATTATCAAAGACTCATCTCATTCCAGCAATAGCCTGTTTCATCTGTTAAAATCAGGCAAAAGGTTTTGTATTATCCTGGCCAGGACAGAGAGACTCAGAAGGAGTTTCTATCCTCAAGCCATAAGACTGTTAAATCAGAACATGCCTTCTCATCCATGACCCTCCACATACTTAGACTGGACTGTAATTGTACCATGACGTCTACCCTTATCTTGTTTTGGAATTGGTCTGTCCTTTAACTATGCACCTGTCTAACTTTGGTTTGGCACAAAAATCACTGCACTATTGCACCTTAACACTTAATTCTACTTTACTTCACTTGATTTTACTTATTTATTTATTTATGTTCTATTATATTGTTATCTTTTTGTAAATCTAACAAATATTCTTCTAACTTTGCACAGTTTTTGATAAGTGGATCAGGATGCATTTCACTGTGTGTTGTCCTGTATAACTATGCATGTGACAAATAAAGAATCTTGAATGTTACTTTGACTTTGTGTTGCTCATGGAGTCCCCAATGAGACACATGACCTGCACTGTGAGGGAGCATCAGGTATGGCACTACGGCCATGTGGCGCGTTTCCCTGAGGTTGATCCGGCTCGTAAGATCCTCATTGTTGGGGACCCGAGTGGCTGGACCAGGCCAAGGGGACGCCCACATAACACCTGGCTGCGGCAGATAGAGGGTCATTTCTGGAGGATGGGACTGGACCGCGTGTCTGCCTGAGGGGTTACCAACCGGCATCCTGAGCTGTTTCATCGTGTGGTGTGGTGTGGTGTGGTGGGTGTGGCAACACCAGTGCAGGATCCCCAACCTAACCTGACCTGCCTGCATTCCCTTTGTAGTGGGGCCACATAGGTATTGTTGTTTATTGTGTTGCACCCCAGTCGCGTCTCGTCTCAGCACCTCATTTAAACTAATGTGTGTCTGGTTTAAATGTCATCCCTGTAATAAGAAATGGGGAAGGGTGTTGCAGGGAGGCAGCGACCCCCTGCACACGTCAGCACCAGGATTTTAACAGTTACATCCGTCTCGTCATTATTTAAACCTGCAGGAGGGAAAGAAGGAAAAGGGAGAGAGAGAGAGAGAGAGAGAGAGAGAGATTGCAAGTACCGACAACCAATCAACATTATTCTGCAGGTTCCAGTTTGATTCTCATTCCTACCGAAATCACGACAACACCATCATCGCCAGAAACCCCGGGGTTGAACATTATAATCCGCCATTTGCTGAGGAAGCACGATGAGGTCATTCAGTTTTATTCGGGAGATTCACACAAATCCATTTTGATCAGTCATCCGTATTCTGGACAGTGATTTACCTGGACTTAATTTCACGTTCATTGGCATTCAGTACTCATTCATTGCTATTATTGATGTTTTGTGTTTGTTATTCATTTGCAGGGGCAATTGTACAGGTTGTGATGTTTTGACTTAGCTGCTTTGGTGGAGGTATATCTATATATAGATATATATACAGTTGTGCTTGAAAGTTTGTGAATCCTTTAGAATTTTCTATATTTCTACATAAATATGACCTAAAACATCATCAGATTTTCACTCAAGTCCTAAAAGTAGATAAAGAGAAACCAGTTAAACAAATGAGACAAAAATATTAGACTTGGTCATTTATTTATTGAGGACAATGATCGAATATTACATATTTGTGAGTGGCAAAAGTATGTGAACCACACGGATTAGCAGTTAGTTTGAAGGTGAAATTCGAGTCCGGTGTTTTCAATCAATGG
>JANRMT010062789.1:1110029-1128040 GCA_026402145.1 Polypterus bichir lapradei | reverse complement strand
ATAGATAGATAGATAGATAGATAGATAGATAGATAGATAGATAGATAGATAGATAGATAGATAGATACTGTGGTGGCTGGTGACCTGCCCGGGATTTGTTTCCTGCCTTGTGCCCTGTGTTGGCTGAGATTAGCTCCAGCAGACCCCCGTGACCCTATAGTTAGGATATAGCGGGTTGGATAGATAGATAGATAGATAGATAGATAGATAGATAGACAGGAAACACACATATCTATCTATCTATTTTTATAGTACCTTTCATGTTCTACCAAAAAGCACCTTCTATGTTTTATACTGTAGGTAGAGCTTTTCATTTCTAAATATTACCTGTATATAGATGCTTTTCATTTTTAGCAATCTTTCAATGTATCTAATATCAACACTTTACATATCTGTATATTGTACAGTTTTTTTTCTCAATCTGTCTATTATGTTGTACCTTTCCAACGTATTATATAGAGCCTTCCATATATAAATGTTATATAGTGCCTTTTATTTCTCTCAGTCATTTACTGTATGTAATGTATTATATGGTGCTTTTTCTGCTATCTACTATGTAGCACCTTTCCTATGTATGATATAGAGCCTTCCATATAGTGCCTTTCTCCTCTATCCATGCAGACATAAACGTTTTCAAATTCTTGAAGACTCCAGCTCAATTGTCCTTTAACTGAGGCTTTTCAGGACCTTAAAGGTCCAAGTGGATGAGACCACCCAGTTCTGAGTCAATGCTCTTAATATCAGTTGGCACTCATCCTTCTGTTATTGAGGAGGGACACAAATCTGCATCCATTTAGCTTATTCCAGTCATACATCTGGTAAGCCCCTCTTCATTTTCAATTCTGGTTAAACATATGCCCACTAGATCTTTAATTTTTGAAGTCTCTGGCTCTATTATCCTCTGTGGATTTTCAAAACCTTGTGATTGGAGTGGACAAGTCCATCCTGCTCTTTTTTAACCCACTGGACTTTGGTTGCCCCCTCTGTCCATGTTTTGAGGGAGGCCAGTCTGCTTTAATACATTGAGCAGAGGATCTCTAGAAGTTTGCTATCTCAGTGGTCCTGATGAGATAGAATCATACAAGTTATCCATCCCATTGAAATCATTTGAACCCTGCAGCTCTAGCATGGACACCAGACCATGCTTTAATTTTCATTTATGACAGCTAACCTTGACTTGGAATCCAGATGATGGACATCCTTACATCACCCTCCAGTACAAACGGGCCCTCATGGCGGTGTATTTGACCAACGTCTCTGGTCATAAATGGACACCGTGGAGGTTTTTTTTTTCCGATGTTTTATTTAACATCACCTCCTCCTTGAAATGATCTCCACACTGGATTTTAAAGTGCGAGTGCGGACGGAGGACAAGAAGCTCATTTGCACACAAATCTCCTCCCTCCGCACTTGCAGACCTCGTGGAAAAAAAAAAAAAGGGGAAGACGAGCCAGAGCAGCACCGGTAATGGCGGCACGGGGGGTGTGGGGTGGGGGGTGCGGCTCAGACACCGGCACGTTTCCGTGGAGACAGCAGTCAGGGGAGCTGTCTTGTCTCCGAACAGCTCTTAATTGTCACGAGTTAATGCTTTCTATCAGCCTCCATTTACTCCCAGGTGATTCCGGCGCTGCAGCTGTCACTGTCTAATTAAATCTTAACGAGCAAATCGCAGCCTCGATTTTACCTCTGCAGATTGGCATATCTGTCACTCGTCAAAGAACTCGCCGAATTCAGCGCAAGTGGGACGGATACGATTACTGCTTGCTGGCCCCCTTTTTTTTTTTTTTTTTTTTTTCCTTGTCAGACCCCCCGGCATGCATTTGGTACCTCTGCTAATTCGCACTTGGCACCTGCTTATTTAGCGCTGCCACTGGCACACCGAGACACAGAAAAAAAAAATGAATTATTGATGAAGAACTGCTGACCTAATCAGTCTGGGCCGGAACACATGGGCCAACCGAGGGAGCCCCGCTGGCACCAAAGTCGTCAGGCTAGTTCAAGCATCGCTGAGAATCGGCGCCTCGGTCCATTCATTCTTCACTTGACTTCAAGGTTGTCTGCCCCAACTCCAATATAGCGCCTTTCATGCTGTTAACCCTTCTGCCTTTGCTATACCGGTTGCTTTATTGACTCATTCAAAGAAAGAGGAGGAGTCGATTAAATCAGGTGAGCCTGCAACAGGTCGACACGTGACTGTGGGTGGAGTCAACTGCAGGAGGGGCAGTGGCTTGGGTCATTGAGCAGACTGTGGGCTGGAGAGATGCTGGCTCCATCACAGCAACTTTCATGTGATCCACAAGGTAAGGGGTTCACTACATCAGGGAGATTTTACTAATGTACCAGTGTAATACAGTCATATGAAAAAGTTTGGGAACCGCTCTTAATTCTTTGGATTTTTGTTTCTCATTGGCTGAGCTTTCAAACAAAACAGTAGTATTTCAGCAGTGAAATTAAGTTTATTGGATTAACAGAAAATATGCAATATGCATCATAACAAAATTAGACAGGTGCATAAATATAGTCGGGGCGGGTTCGCTTCCCAGGTCCTCCCTGCGTGGAGTTTGCATGTTCTCCCAGTGTCAGCGTGGGTTTCCTCCGGGTACTCTGGTTTCCTCCCACAGTCCAAAGACATGCAGGTTAGGTGCATTGGCAATCCTAAATTGTCCCTAGTATGTGCTTGGTGTGTGGGTGTGTGTGTGTGCGCCCTGAGGTGGGTTGGCGCCCTGCCCTGGGTTTGTTTCCTGCCTTGCACCCTGTGTTGGCTGGGATTGGCTCCAGCAGACCCCCGTGACCCTGTAGTTAGGATATAGAAGGTTGGATGATGGATGGATGGATGGATAAATATGGGCCCCCAAACAGAGATATGACATCAATACTTAGTTGAGCCTCCTTTTGCTCCTTTGAGCCTCTAGATGCTGTCCTCCTATAGCCTTTGATGAGTGTCTGGATTCTGGATGGAGGTATTTCTGACCATTCTTCATACAAAATCTCTCCAGTTCAGTTACATTTGATGGCTGCCAAGCATAGATAGCCTGCTTCAAATCATCCTATAGATTTTCGATGATATTCAAGTCAGAGGACTGTGACGGCCTTTCCAGAACATTGTACTTCTCCCTCTGCATGAATGCCTTTGTAGATTTCGAACTGTGTTTTGGGTCATTGTCTTGTTGGAATATCCAACCCCTGCGTAACTTCAACTTTGTGACTGATGTTTGAACATTATCCTGAAGAATTTGTTGATATTGGGTTGAATTCATCCGACCCTCGACTTTAACAAGGGCCCCAGTCTCTGAACTGGCCGCACAGCCCCACAGCATGATGGATCCTCCACCAAATTTGACAGGAGGTAGCAGGTGTTTTTCTTGGAATGCGGTGTTCTTCTTCCGCCATGCAAAGCGCTTTTTGTTCTGACCAAATAACTCAATTTTTGTCTCATCAGACCAAAGCACTTTGTTCCAAAATGAATCTGGCTTGTCTAAATGAGCATTGGCATACAACAAGCGACTCTGTTTGTGGCGTGAGTGCAGAAAGGGCTTCTTTCTCATCACCCTGCCATACAGATGTTCTTTGTGCAAATTGCGCTGAATTGTAGAACGATATACAAATACACCATCTGCAGCGAGATGTTCTTGCAGGTCTTTGGAGGTGATCTGTGGGTTGTCTGTCACCATTCTCACAATCCTGCCTCTTCATATGCCGCTCCTGTATTTTTCTTGGCCTGGCAGACCTGAGTTGGTTTAACAGCAACTGTGCCTGTGGCCTTCCATTTCCTGATTCCATTCCTTACAATTGAAACTGACAGTATAAACCTCTGAGATGGCTTTTTGTAGTCTTCACCTAAACCAGGAGACTGAACAATCTGTTTTCAGATCTTTTGAGAGTTGCTTTGAGGATCCCATGCTGTCTGTCACTCTTCAGAGGAGAGTCAAAGGGAAGGAAGCAGAACTTGCACTTGACCACCTTAAATACCTTTTACCACTCATGATTGGACACACCTGTCTATGAAGTTCAAGGCTTAACGAGCTCATCCAACCAATTAATCAGCATTGAGCAGTGACAGGCATTCAGCACAATGACAAGGGACCCACATTTGTGCACAGCCAGTTTTTCACATTTGATTTAATTTCATACAACTAAATACTGCGTCACTAAAAACTTTGTTTGGAAACACCGCAGTACTCCTAGGAAATGAAAGACATACTACTGTTATCTTTTTTGTTGAAAGGAGAGTCAATTATTATGCAGGCTGAGAGGGGTTCCCAAACTTTTTCATATGACCGTATATAGTGCCTTTCATAGCTAGCTATCTATCGCATTTGACATTTCATATCCTTCCTTCCTCCTTCAACGTCTGACTCTCACCTCAACATGGTGAAGAAGTGAACAGCTAAGTAAGGGATTTCCTATTGGAGCTTTGCCATCTAGTGCCCTATTACCACCTAGGGCACTATGTGAGATGGACAGGCTCAGCGGGAACCCTGAAAATGTCAGCCAATGTGTTGGCGCCCTTGTGTCTTGTTGGGCAGAGGACCACCTTGAGGAGGTAACAGCCAACTAGAGATAACAGTGGGGTCAGTATATGGTCTAACCAGGAAATGGCTTGCTAACCACGAAGGTGGAAAACATTGGGCACCTACCACCTCATCAGCCCAAGATAGCAAGAAATCGCCGCCACCTTTTCCAAAAAAAGATGGCATTGAACAACAACAACGACAATTCTTCCTTTTCCCTCAATCCATTCTCTGTGCTTGGCAGGCAGTGTGGTGTAGCGTTTAAGGCTTTGGACCTCAAACCCTGAGGTGGTGGGTTCAGCTCCCACCATTGATGCTATGTGTGTCAGGGGGTGAATGTTTGAGTGGCATTACCTGTCATTAATCTATCCACATGACCCCCGCGTAATACTAAACAAAGGATGGACTCCACAGCGAGTGAGAGACAACTGGGTTCAAACGTGTAACGTGCATGCTAATTTAAACCAAGTCCAAACAATAAAGTGCACTGGAGGTAATTAATAAAGATAATAAGATAACATAGTAAACAGTAAAAATGAACAGTAAATATTTTAAAGACGCTCAAAGACTTCAGGTTAGGCTCACGGGCAAGTCTATGGCGACCCTCTCTTTCACTCCGGCTCTCACCCAAGTGGGTCTTCTCAGCTGGCGGCGATTCTAACAGCTTTGATGGCCACCACCCAGCTCTTGCCCATATGAGACACACCTCGCCAGTCCTCCATATTTCCATGCGCCCTGTTTGTATTCCATGGGAAAGCCCATCCAAGTCCCTCGGAGTGCCATTAACTATGCTCTCCTACAGGGGCCTGACCACGCTGTTTCCTCTCTTTTTCCAAAGTTAAGGCGCTATATAAATAAAACATATTATTATTATTATTATTATTTATTATTAATTGCAGTCCTGAATTTTGGCTCAGCATTTCTCTTCTAATTCTGCTTCCAAACTTTCTCCTCCCAGTCTCTGATTGTTCCTCCATTTGTACCCCTTGGACTCTCCCTTTTTAAACTGTTGGTCGCCAACCCCAAGTCAAGTCGACTGCGCTTCATTTAAGCAACTATACATCTTTGCCGCTTGCGTATCTGGATTTCACTTTCATCAAACAACAAATCTTTTAATTCTCGTGGATACGTCTCTTCATTGGGAAGAAACATTACTTTTCCCTGCTGGCAACATGAATTAGACAATCTACAAGTCTCCGACTTAAAGTTTAAAGCCAAACAATATCCTATCTTCATACTTCTGTCATATCACCTATGTCCATATATTTGATCTCTTTTTGCTTTTACCTGTTCGTTAATATCGAATTGAATTTTGATTCTGTGTTTGGAAATACATCATGACAATGCAACGTATAACTGCCCTTGAGTGAATATTGTTTCTTTCTCTCTACAAGTAATGTGTCTGACAATAGCATTCACACAAATGAGAAATGATTGAACCGTGTGTGTGGTTGTGTGGGCAGGACTTTTCTAAATCTCTTTGCATAAGCCAGCGTTTCTCAACCTTTAAGTATTTACGACCCGAGTTTTCATCACAGTTTTAATCGCGCCCCCCTAACATTTTTTTGAAAGGAGCCCACTAATACCAATTTGTTCTTTTTTTAATTAATGATATATCATAGATGCATATTTTATTATACCTGCTTAACTTTTATCGATATTTATCTAGCTCTGTATTTATTTTTCTAGTATCAGAATGTAGTTTAAGTTAATTTGTTTTGATTTCAATAAATGTATTTTTCATATTTTTGATTCTTGTTTTCTTTTTTATACGGTGTTGACACTGTACTGCTTCCCCCTCCTGAGACGCTGGACGGTGGACCAGAATCTCCTCGAAGCCGTCCGAAAGTCGTTCTCCATGGCCTCTCCAAACTCCTCCCATGCCCGAGTTTTTGCCTCAGCAACAACCAAAGCCGCTTTCCGCTTGGCCTGCCGGTACCTATCAGCTGCCTCCAGAGACCCACAGGACAAAAAGGTCCTATAGGACTCCTTCTTCAGCTTGACGGCAACACCGTATATGGTGGGGATGGTGCGCTGCTGACCTCGACTCGGGACGTTGTGGGTCGGTGGGGGGAGTACTTCGAAGACCTCCTCAATCCCACTAACATGCCTTCCAATGAGGAAGCAGAGCCTGGGGAATCTGAGGTGGGCTCTCCCATCTCTGGGACTGAAGTCACCGAGGTGGTCAAAAAACTCCTTGGTGGCAGGGCCCCGGGGGTGGATAAGATACGCCTGGAGTTCCTTATGGCTCTGGATGTTGTAGGACTGTCTTGGTTGACACGTCTCTGCAACATCGCATGGACATTGGGGACAGTGCCTCTGGATTGGCAGACTGGGGTGGTGGTCCCCCTTTTTAAAAAGGGGGACCGGAGGGTGTGTTCCAACTACAGAGGGATCACACTCCTCAGCCTCCCTGGAAAAGTCTATTCGGGGGTTCTGGAGAGGAGGGTCCGTCGGATAGTCGAACCTCGGATTCAGGAGGAACAGTGTGGTTTTCGTCCTGGTCGCGGAACAGTGGACCAGCTCTACACCCTTAGCAGAGTCCTGGAGGGTGCATGGGAGTTTGCCCAACCAGTCTACATGTGCTTTGTGGACTTGGAAAAGGCGTTCGACCGTGTCCCTCGGGGAGTCCTGTGGGGGGTGCTCCGGGAGTATGGGGTACTGGACCCCCTGATAAGAGCTGTTCAGTCCCTGTACAACCGGTGTCAGAGCTTGGTCTGCATTGCCGGCAGTAAGTCGAGCCCGTTTCCAGTGAGAGTTGGACTCCGCCAGGGCTGCCCTTTGTCATCGATTCTGTTCATAACTTTTATGGACAGAATTTCTAGGCGCAGCCAGGGTGTTGAAGGGGTCCGGTTTGGTGGACTCAGGATTGGGTCACTGCTTTTTGCAGATGATGTTGTCCTGTTTGCTTCATCAGGCCGTGATCTTCAGCTCTCTCTGGAGCGGTTCGCAGCTGAGTGTGAAGCGGCTGGGATGAGAATCAGCACCTCCAAATCCGAGACCATGGTCCCCAGCCAGAAAAGGGTGGAGTGCCCTCTCAGGGTTGGGGGCGAGATCCTGCCCCAAGTGGAGGAGTTTAAGTATCTCGGGGTCTTGTTCACGAGTGAGGGAAGAATGGATCGTGAGATCGACAGGCGGATCGGTGCGGCATCCGCAGTGATGCGGGCTCTGCATCGGTCTGTCGTGGTGAAAAAAGAGCTGAGCCGTAAGGCAAGGCTCTCAATTTACCAGTCGATCTACGTTCCTACCCTCACCTATGGTCATGAGCTATGGGTAGTGACCGAAAGAACGAGATCGCGAATACAAGCGGCTGAAATGAGTTTCCTCCGCAGGGTGTCTGGGCTTTCCCTTAAAGATAGGGGGAGGAGCTCAGTCATCCGGGAGGGACTCAGAGTAGAGCCGCTGCTCCTCGGCATCGAGAGGAGTCAGATGAGGTGGCTCGGGCATCTGATCAGGATGCCTCCTGGACGCCTCCCTGGTGAGGTGTTCCGGGCACGTCCAACCGGGAGGAGGCCCCGGGGAAGACCCAGGACACGCTGGAGGGACTATGTCTCCCGGCTGGCCTGGGAACGCCTTGGGATTCTCCCGGAAGAGCTGGAAAAAGTGGCCGGGGAAAGGGAAGTCTGGGCTTCTCTCCTTAAGCTGCTACCCCCGCGACCCGACCTCGGATAAGCAGAAGAGGATGGATGGATGGATGGATGGTTTTCTTTTTTTCACATCTTCACTCCCCCCTTTTTGTTACTTCGCGCCCCCCTAGAGGGGACCGCCCCACAGTTTGAGCTCCACTGGCATAAACTCTTGTCTCGCAGGGCTTGAAATTTTCTTTCGCAGGATTTCACTTTCAATCAAACAACAAATCTTTTAATTTAAGACATACTGTATGCATCGCATTTTTCATTCCAACAGATGGCACATCATAAACATTAACACTGTTTTTACAACTCCCATACCAAATAGTATATAATAGACACATGCATTGCATGGCACATTACAAACATCAAGATGGTGGGCTTCAGCTGTAATGCCATTGGTTAATCAGATGTATCAGAAGTACAAAGTAGCTAATTGTAATTGTGTACAATTATTGGTAATTTTTTTTTTTGTTATATAATATTAGCAGGGGCTAATATTATCGGTGGGGATTGTGATACAGATGTACCAAAAGGACTGGAATCTGAAATTGCTGCCAAAGGGGGTTCTACAAAAAAACGAAGGGAAGGTTTCTGCCATTCCAAAAGATGGCACACCACAACCAATTATACCAGCAAAATGCTTTGCATTTGTCAGTCCAACAAATGTTACATCACAAGCATTTGCAGTAATGCATTTTATGACTACAAACGTTTCTGATGCACCATCTGTTGGAATGACAAATTCAATTCATTTCAGTACAGCCTCCGTTACAAAATACTTTCCAGTTGATGGTGCACTACGAACATTAATGCCGATGTCTGCATTGAATACTTAGATTTCATCCCATTCTAGATGCGTAGCACAGCTAGTCCATGAAGAAAGGATGGATCCCAGATGCAATTCTAACACAGATCTCACATGAACCAAGGAAGTAGAACCCCAATAGAATTCTGACATTAGAGACTTCATGCAATTACTTATTTGGTTGGTTTAGAACCATTTATGACCAAAGTTGCACATCTTTAAAGAACTGGGAGAAAAATTAGATCCTTGGGAGGAAACCCCACCCTGATATGGGGAGAACGTGCAAACTACACCGATGGTGATGGGCTGCCAGACCCAAATCCCAGACTCTGCATCCATAAGGCTGCACTGCTAACCACTGAGCCACCATGCCTCTCACTGTGGCTCTTTAAAAATTAATCTCTGTTATCCTGATAACACTAATTTATTGTGTACCTTGAGCGTTTAGGAGAATTAGTTAACAAAACAGACAAGATCATCACTAAAACGCCCGGGTGAAGATCTGTTAGAACAGTGAATGCCATATGAATAATTTAGGAGCTAATCAACTCGTTATCTCGGCACCTTCTTTCTCACGCTGAGTCAGACTCTCTTCTGCTTTCTTCTTCATTTTTTTTTTATTTTTGACGACTCTGCCAACCGACCTCGTTAGCAGCCTGGACTCGACCCTGCCGCTTTGCCCTCCATCCTTCTCCCTTGGTTTCCAAAATTGTGAAGCTCTCGAGTCCACCCATCCTGGAGAAAAACAGGAGCCCTCAGCATGGCTGGTCGCTAATTTGAGTAAACTTTAATCACAGTGCACTTTTAATTAACTGGCAGGGCATCGCCGTGTTACAGTGAGAGCCATCTGTCATCAGCCCCTTAAACGGAGGCCTCCATCGCTGGAATTCCGCGTTCAATTAGGTGGCACCTGTGACAAACCTCAGGGTCATATGACTTTTACTTTCAGTGGGTAATGCCAGCTGATGCCTACGCGGGAATGTTGAGCTCCTTTTGCCATTAGCCAACTGGCTGAGATAATGAGCACAACACCTCCGATCTGGAATCGCCAAACAAAAGGATGACCTCTGATCTCCCTGCCTGTACTTACCTGCCATCTTGAAAGTGATGTCCAGCGGTGCCCAGCCATTGAAGGAAATGCGAATGCTCAGAAGGCTCTAGAGAAGAGCAAGTTGGCCTTAATATTATGAGTAAGAGTGAGAAGTCATGTCACATTAATCAGCTGCTAACAGTCCACTTAGAGCTAAAGGTCACCTTCTGCGTCCTCATTGACTCTTACTTACTGGGTGAAGGAGGTCAGGTCGTCTCTAAAAAATGATACTCACCTGCACCCTAGCATTAGAAACCAGGCAAGTGATTCCATATTAATTGGATGGCACCAGCTACCTGAACTCTGAATAGCAGGACAACGGAGTCGATGCTTGACTATTCATCTACTGTCACACTTGCTTCAGCCACTTCCTGAGGGCAAAGCTGGCACCACTAGGGGAAGGGGCACCAACAGACCTTGAATGGTGGTGGGTAAAGAAGAAGTACTTACAAAGGGTTACCCAGAAGTGTTCCCCAAAACCGAGCTTTAACTCTTTCAGGGCTGATGTCGACTTTCGTCAAAATTCAGGAGTAGAGGACGGTAATCAGCTGTAAACTGCAACAAAACTCGCCCTTACATTTTAGTTTGACTCTTTTTACTAAAAGGAAAGTTACATAGCTTTATTGATTTAATCTCGATTCCCTACGCAGTGTCACAGTTGGCGTGGGGGGCGACCTGGCCGGGACACCCAGGAGGACCGGAGGAGGGCTTACGCCTCCCCCAGACCTCTTGGGGGTGACCGCCCTGGTGGCTTGGGAGTGGAAGTGCTGGGGGGAAGAGGAGCGGGGACACCCGGAGGGCTTCCGGGTGCGCAGCCGGCACTTCCGCCACCCTGGGGAGTGCCGGTAGAAGATTGTCGGGAGGCACCTGGAGCACATCCGGGTGGATATAAAAGGGGCCGCCTCCTTCCATATGATGGCTGGAGTCAGGAGAGAAGGAAGGACAAGATCTTGGGGGCCTTGGAGGCGGCCTGATGAGAAAGAAGGCATTTGAGTTGGCCAGGACTTTGGGGAATTCTGGGGTTTAGTGTGCACTTGTGAAAGATGGACAGTGTAAATAAATGTGTTGTGGGTGAATTGAACGTGTCCACCCGTCTGTGTCCGGGTCGGCTTCCACAGCGTGCATGAGTAGCGAAGAGCAAACAACCTCTAAAATGGCACCGACGTCTGGCAAGACACCAAAGCGAGTGTGCAAAGCAAAATGGACGTTTTGCCTAATTTCATTGAATAGGACTCTGACTTGTCAGACTCTGAATATGATGCAAGTGATCTGGAGATCAAAAACGAGAGTGAGGTACCAGCATCATCTGATTGGTCCCCAGCTAACCATGTTGCTTAACACTTCTGTGTAGCTGATGCCCCTACAGCAGCGTTTGCCTGGGAGGACCACCACTTATGATAACAAGAGGTACAAACCAGATTGCATCACACTGCAACCGCCATCATGCAGAAAGGGTTTCTTTCTCATCACCCTGCCATACAGATGTTCTTTGTGCAAATTGCGCTGAAATGTAGAACGATGTACAGATACACCATCTGCAGCGAGATGTTCTTGCAGGTCTTTGGAGGTGATCTGTGGGTTGTCTGTCACCATTCTCACAATCCTGCTCATATGCCACTCCTGTATTTTTCTTGGCCTGCCAGACCTGAGTTGGTTTAACAGCAACTGTGCCTGTGGCCTTCCATTTCCTGATTCCATTCCTTACAGTTGAAACTGACAGTTTAAAACTCTGAGATCACTTTTTGTAGCCTTCCCCTAAACCAGGAGACTCAACAATCTTTGTTTTCAGATCTTTTGAGAGTTGCTTTGAGGATCCCATGCTGTCTGTCACTCTTCAGAGGAGAGTCAAAGGGAAGGAAGCACAACTTGCAATTGACCACCTTGAATACCTTTTACCACTCATGATTGGACACTCCTGTCTATGAAGTTCAAGGCTTAACGAGCTCATCCAACCAAGTAATCAGCATTGAGCAGTGATAGGCATTCAGATCAGCACAATGACAAGGGGACCCACATTTGTGCACAGCCAGATTTTCACATTTGATTTAATTTCATACAACTAAATACTGCTTCACTAAAAATCTTTGTTCGGAAAACACCGCAGTACTCCTAGGAAATGAAAGACATACCACTGTTATCTCTACTGTTGAAAGAAGAGTCAATTATTATGCAGGCTGAGAGGGGTTCCAAAACTTTTTCATATGACTGTATGTAGGTGATTATAAAATACAATACAATACAATTTATTTTTGTATAGCCCAGAATCACACAGGAAGTGCCGCAATAGGCTTTCACAGGCCCTGCCTCTTGACAGCCCTCCAGCCTTGACTCTCTGAGAAGACAAGGAACAACTCCCAAAAAAAACCTTGTAGGGAAAAAATGGAAGAAACCTTGGGAAAGGCAATTCAAAGAAAGACCCCTTTGCAGGTAGGCTGGGCGTGCAGTTGGTGTCAAAAAGAAGCGGACCGATAAAATACACAGAACAGAACACAAGTAACACAAGTATGGAGCAGAACTCAACAGTAGTTGATATCCCATAATATGATTTGGATTTGTTTAGAGTCCTGGAGACCTCAGTCATCAAGCTGCCTGCCCCTATTGGCCATTCCACAACTGAGTCAGCGCTGGGCCAGCTAATCTGATGAAAGGACCCCTCTACCCCACGATTCCTGCGATCCTCCTTCAGGGATGACTTTACCTTAGTCAGGCAGAAAAACTTGGCAGGTGGGCATTGGCACTGAGTGCTACATTTGAGTACCGAGAAGAGAAACAGAATAGGTGAGGGTTAGTAACAAATTCTGTCATGTTACTTATATTTTAGTGCTAATGACTAACAACAGGGATGCAGTCTGCACAGTTAATCAGCAGCTCTAGTCAGGGTGTGCTAAACTGAAGTAGTGAGTCTTCAGCTGGGATTTGAAAGCTGAGACTGAAGGGGTATCTCTTATAGTAGCAGGCAGACCATTCCACAGTTTAGGGGCCCTGTAACTAAAAGCTTGACTTCCCACTGTTATTTTATTAATCCTTGGAATCATAAGCAGACCGGCATCTTGAGATCTTAATGTGCGCTCAGGTTTGTAAGTCATGATAAGTTCAGACAAGTAAGTCAGACTTCAGCCATTTAATGCTTTATATGTTAAAAGGAGGATTTTGAAATCTGCCCTAAACTTAACCGGGAGCGAGTGTAAGGATTTAAGAACTGGAGTTATGTGTTCATATTTTCTTGTTCTTGTAATAATTCTTGCAGCCGCATTTTGGATTAACTGGAGGCTGAATAGAGAACAGTTTGAACAGCCAGTGAACACCGCATTGCAGTAGTCAATCCTACTAGAGATAAATGCATGAATTAATTTCTCAGAATCCTGGTTATTTAGAAAGCGCCTTAATTTCCTAACATTTTTAAGATGGAAGAAACATGATTTGGACAACTTTGTAATATGTGCTTTAAATGACATGCTAGAGTCAAAGATAACTCCTGGATTGCGGGCTGATTCAGTAAAATGAATTGGGATTCCAACTGAGTTAAATGATGACAAAATATTGTTGTGATCCGAGTCATTCCCTCCAACAATTAACATCTCTGTTTTATCTGTATTTAAAGACAAGTAGTTCTCATTCATCCACTCCTTTAGTTCGCTAACACAACTAATTAAAGACAACATCGGAGAAACTTCATTTGATTTAAATGAAAGGTATAACTGGGTGTCATCTGCATATGAGTGAAAATTAACATTATGTTTCCTAATGAGAGATCCCAGTGGAAGCATGTAAAGTGAAAACAGTAAAGGTCCCAGTACTGAGCCCTGCGGGACACCATATTGAACTTCTGTGTATAATGATGCAGTCCTGTCAGCACATTTCTGTACATATTGGAATCAATTTGATAAATAAGAACTAAACCAAGCGAGCATGGGGCCTGTAAGCCCAACATCGTTTTCTAGCCTGTGCAGTAAAATAGAATGGTCAATGGTGTCAAATGCTGCACTTAAGTCTAACAACATAATTACAGTGAAGTTTCCTTCATCAGAGGATATCAGAATGTCGTTTACAACCCGTGTTAGTGCCGTTTCTGTACTATGACCAGTGCGAAAACCAGACTGGAATTTCTCAAATAAATTGTAATGCGTAAGGTGTGACTGAAGCTGACTGGCAACTACTTTTTCTAGTATTTTAGAGAGAAACGGTAAATTTGAAATAGGCCTATAATTATTTAGTATGTGTGGGTCTAGGTCTGACTTTTTAAGTAATGGTTTAATGACTGACACTTTTAGTAATTATCTCCTCAGCTTCGGTACATAGACAGCATTTTCTCTTGACTGGTGTGCCTATAATTTACTTCTAGTGGTGCCAAGTGTTCAAGGCCTGATCTTGAGCAGCTGTGACGAGATATTTGGTGTCCCCCTTGAGACCTGCACTTCGAAGCCATGAATTCATCAGGTCTTGTTGACATATGGCTTGTCCAGGTTTTTGTAGAGCTGGCCATGCATAGGATTCTCCTTGTAGCACTGCATGATCTTGAACTTGAGTAACTGCTTGGATTTCTCACTGCTTGCCCTAATGGTCTCAGGCTAACCATATCATTTTCTTTACCTCATGGCCTCTTTTTTTTACAATGGACTTGCGCTTGTGCAGAGTTTGTTGGTGTTTGAGCAGCAGTCACAGAAACTGCCCACCGGTCCACTCAGTGTACTCACGCGGTCCGACATCCATGACCTCCTATGCTGTCTCGAGCTCTAAAAGTCCTCAACCTACTTGGTGTCATGAGATTTAGAGACACTCAATGTCTACTTTCAGACGTATAAGGCTATTCTTCGTGAGGAGTCTTCTGGTCTTTTGGTCCGTTGTCTTTAGCTCCAAAGGTGATTCCAAAGCTGTATAGGCCAACTGGTAGAGCCAGACTGTTGATAGCTGAGATCTTATTCTGTGAGCTGAGATCTGTCTTGAGGGCAAATCGCAATCAATGATAGTAATTATTATTATTATTATTATTATTTAATTCATTTATTTATTTAGCCGATATGGGCGGCACGGTGGCGCATTGGTAGCACTGCTGCCTAGCAGTTAGGAGACCTGGGTTCGCTTAGACTTTATTCAGGGCCAGGTGAATATGTATGTAAGCTTAATACTGCAACAGTGATGGACTAGTTACATCACCAAGAATGAGCTGGCATTACATCATCAATAGCAGGAGCGCCTAAAAAAACGGCAACTCTGCACAGTCACATGAGTTTTTTCTAACTTCTTCTTCTGATTCTTCTGCTTTCGGCTGCTCCCATTAGGGTCGCCACAGCGGATCATCTTCTTCCATATTTTTCTGTTCTCGTCATCTTGTTCTGTCACACCCATCACCTGCATGTCCTCTCTCACCACATCCATAAATCTCCTCTTAGGCCTTCCTCTTTTTCTCTTCCCTGGCAGCTCTATCCTTAGTATCCTTCTCCCAATATACTCAGCATCTCTCCTCTGCACATGTCCAAGCCAGCACAATCTCGCCTTTGTGACTTTGTCTCCCAACCACCCAACCTGAGCTGACCCTCTAATGTCCTCATTTCTAATCCTGTCCATCCTCGTCACATCCAATGCAAATCTTAGATCTTTAATTCTGCCACCTCCAGCTCTGTCTCCTGTACCACCATCTGCAGCCCATATAACATAGCTGGTCTCACTACCATCCTGTAGACCTTACCTTTCACTCTTGTTGATACCCGTTGGTCACAAATCACTCCTGACACTTTTCTTCACCCACTCCTCCCTGCCTGAACTCTCTTTTTCATTTCTCTTCCACAATCCCCATTACTCTGTACTGTTGATCCCAAGTATTTAAACTCATTCACCTTCACCAACTCTACTCCTTGCATCCTCACCAACCCACTGACTTCCCTCTCATTCACACACATGTATTCTGTCTTGTTCCTTCTAACCATCATTCCTCTCCTCTCTAGAACCTCTCCTCTCTCTCCTCTCCCCTTCTCTCTCCTCTCTCCACTTCCCCAGGGCCTCCTCAACCTGCTCCCTACTCTCACCACAGATCACAATGTTATCAGAAAACATCATAGCCCACGGGGACTCCTGTCTAATCTCGTCTGTCAACCTGTCCATCACCATTGCAAATAAGAAAAGGCTCAGAGCCGATCCCTGATGTAATCCCACCTCCGTCACTCCTACCGCAGATGTCACCACGGTCACACTTCCCCCGTACATATCCTGTACAACTCTTACGTACTTCTCTGCCATTCCCGACTTCCTCATACAATACCACAACACCTCTCAGTCACCCTGTCATATGCTTTCTCTAAGTCCACAAATACACAATGCAACTCCTTCTGGCCTTCTCTCCACTTCTCCATCAACACCCTCAGAGTAAACATCACATCTGTGGTGCTCTTTCTTGACATGAAACCACACTGCTGCTCACTAATAATCACCTCACTTCTTAATTGAGCTTCCACTACTCTTTCCCATAACCATGCTGCGGCTCATTAATCTGATCCACCTGTAATTACTACAGCTCTGCATATTCCCCTTATTCTTAAAAATCGGTATCAGTACACCAGTACGTGTTTTTTGTAACTAATGTCACAAAAGGCAAGAAGTCCTTTTAAGGATAGTGAGTCACCTCAACAAGCCATGTAAAGAGCAGAGAATCCATCCAATGCAGCACTCAGTACCATTGCTACAAAACATAATAACACGAGTCTGCTGGACATCTAACCTTGTACAAAAGTGAAGTGAGCCAGCAAAACGGTGAATGCCAAACAACTGCTTAATTGTAAGGTTCTCATTATGTAACATGGAGGATCTCCTTTCTGAGAGACATATTTTCATCAAGTGCTAGGTTGACAACTGCTGGATCTGGAGGTGAAGTGTAGTCGTGGTCCTCAAGGATTTTTATCCTCCTCCTACTTGCCTGCTGTGTCATTCCCCGTCTGTCACTTTCTCCTCTCCCAAACCCCCAGTTTTGAAAGTGGAAATTGGGAATTGGTCCACTCAAACAATGCAGGGATGGACTGCTTCTTTCTTCAACAGTCGCCACCCTGTCTCAGACCCTGACTCGCGACAATCCTCTTTTTTAAAATGGCATCTACAAACTTAGGTATGGGGATGAACCGTAAAGCTCTCTATCTCTGGATAACGATGATCCATTTAGATCGGATTTCAGAGGGAAATGTATGAAAACAAAGTACCTTGTTATACTTACTGGAAGCTTGACATAAAGGTACACTTGTTCAACTGTAGAGTTATCTGTAGGCTGAAACTTAAATTTCTTTTTCTAGGACATTCTCAACACTAAACAAAAATCACAACTTCTGTATGGACAACATAAACCTGTGCCCGGAGCATTGTTTGTTAGGTTTCACGAGGCAACAGCGCCCTCAAGTGTCCACAACATATAAAGCCTTAAATGGCCGAGGTTTCGGCTTATTATCTGAACTTATCATGACTTACAAACCAGAGTGCACATTAAGATCTCAAGATGCCGGTCTGCTTATGATTCCAAGAACTAATAAAATAACAGTGGGAGGTCAAGGTTTTAGTTACATGGCCCCTAAACTGTGGAATGGTCTGCCAGCTGCTATAATAGATGCCCCTTCGGTCTCAGCTTTCAAATCCTGGCTGTTGACTCACTACTTCAGTTTAGCACACCCTGACTAGAGCTGCTGATTAACTGTACAGACTGCATCTCTGTTGTTGGTCATTAGCACTAAAATATAAGTAACATGATACTTAGAATTTGTTACTAACCCTCACCTATTCTGTTTCTCTTCTCTGTACTCAAATGTGGCACTCGGTGCCACAGCCCACCTGACAAGTTGTTTTGTCTGCCTATGGTAAAGTCATCCCTGATGGAGGATCGCAGGAATCATGGGAAAGAGGGGTACTTTCATTGGATTGGCTAGCCCAGCACTGACTCAGCTGTGCAATAGGATAGATAGATAGATAGATAGATAGATAGATAGATAGATAGATAGATA
>JANRMT010062789.1:1044874-1063593 GCA_026402145.1 Polypterus bichir lapradei | reverse complement strand
GATAGATAGATAGATAGATAGATAGATAGATAGATAGATGTGAAAGGTACTATACAATAGAGGGGAAATTTGGCTTTTTACAGAAGCTCTTTGAATAAATAAATACATAAATAGGTAAAGAAATACATAAATAAATACAAACACACATACTTTGGTCTGAAGAAAGAAGAAAATTAAAAAAGAAAGCCAACTTCTGACTTGGCAGTCCTCATCACAGTGAGGTGCAATACAGACGTATCGCCTTTTGGCGTAAAGACCCCCATTTGCGTTTTGTGACACACTTGTGCTGAATACTGCGTTGGCTGAATGTCCTCAGTGTTTGTGTGTCACAGAGAGGATGTGCAGCATTGTCCATAATGGCTTTGAGTTTTGTTTTACTTCTCTCCTCCATCACGACTTCCAGATGGTCCAGAATGTAACCCATTCTCGAGCCTGCCCTTTTTAATTAGCTTATTGATTTGGTGGTCCTTTCTTGAAATGATGTTACCAGGCCAGCACACCACAGTGGCCATCACAGAGTTGTAGGAGATGTGAAGGATGTCACTACTCACATTAAAGGAACACAGTCTCCTAATGAGAACGAGTCTGTTCTGACCTGTGCTGTGTGACCAGTCCTGCCTGTTATTAATGTATTAATGTACTTTCAGGTTGTCTTCACTTGCCAGTTTGCCCAAAATGTTGGACAATACGGATGGACCAGTGTTGCTGTAAATATATGTACTTTCTCCCGTCCTGTTTTTCTTTTATAAATTTTGACTTTTCCTGGGAAAATTGCATACAAGCACATTTCAGGCCTCTTTGTGTGCATTCTCAAGTTTTATAAATTTGACCTCAGGGGAGTACTGGTCTGATTTTAGTACCCAATTTTGCTCCTCTCTCTGAACGACTCCATTACAGGAGACAATGTGCACACGAACAATGCTGAAGTCAAAATTCATTCTTAAGGTTTTGGTGCAGCAGTGTGCCACAGTACTATCCTGACGGATACATCAGTTCTGTTTCTTACATGATTATCCAGTTCAGCTCTGGCTTCTCAATCAAGGCTGTTTCTGTCATGTATCTGTTTGAAGTCTTGTATATTTTATGTTTTATTGTTTTTTTGTTTGTTTTAAATGATTATTTCTCATGTCTCCATCACCCAGATGATATGGTATGGTTGTTATTTCTCATGCCTTTCTGTTATTTACATTGGTTTTATAAGTGAGATGAAAATGATGTACCGTCTCTCTAAATTGGTCGATATTCCATGTATTTTGGGTGGAGCCACAGGAGGCAGGACCACCCCGACCTCACCTCTCCTGATCCCTCCCTCCAGCTGTTTAAACTGACTGAAATTCCTCCAGAGTTGGGAATCCTTCGTCAAAGTGGACATTTGAAACTACAGATCACCCTTCACATTCATGAGGGTTAGGAGCAGAAGACTCCTCACGAATTTGAAAATTCACAAATAATACTTGGGGCCATTTAAATGTGGTGGGGTGTGTCACAGTGGAATATTCTTGTAGTTTAGTTTATTAATTTTTTTTTTTTTTTTTTACTTACTGTGCTCATCTGTTAGTGAAGAAAGATTCACTAATCTTGACTTTGCCGATGATGCTGTGATCTCTGGGCTTACGAGTGTCCTGGATAAAAACCAAAGAGCCAGGCCTTTAATGACCACTTGGGCACAAACATCAGCAGTGTGACTGCCTGCATAGGGAATGTTGAAGTAGTCGAGAGGTTTACTCACCTCGGCGGTGACATCCATGTCTCTGGTGACTCTTCCTATGAAGTCAGTAGATGGGTTGGGAGAGCATGGGGCTGTCATAAGATCGTTGGAAAGGAGTGTGTGGTGCTCCAGATATCTCTACAAATGGATGAAGGTCCGAGTCCTGGTGCTCCCTGTCTTGTTATATGGTTGTGAGACTTGGACACTATCTAGTGACCTAAGGCGAAGTCTGAACTCCTTCGGTACTGTGTCTTTTCGGAGAATCTTCAAAGTTCGGGCCTGTGGTCCTTGAGGTTGCATGTACTCAACATGGTGCCCCACCTCATTTCCACTTGGATTGGATGAGGTGGACAACAAGATCTTGCTCATCGTGTATGGCCTCCCAGGTCTCCAGAAATTAACCCCTGTAATTTTTATCTATGGGGGTACAATAAAGAAAGAGTGTTTGTTCCACCCATGCCTGTTAATCTTCAAGATTTGTGACACTGAAACGAGGAAGCTGTGAATTCAGTAACTAGAGACCAGTTGACTCGTGTGTGGTAAGAAATGGTCTGCCGTTTTGATGTTTGTCACGCTATACATGGTGCACATGTTGAGCACATGCAAGCTCAAGGACCATAGGACCAAACTTTGAACTTTCCTCTATCCAGTGATGTGTGGAATGTGTTTCTGTCTAATACATCCATCCATCCATTATCCAACCTAATCCTAACTACAGGGTCACGGGGTCTGCTGGAGCCAATACTAGCCAACACAGGGCACAAGGCAGGAAACAAACTCTGGGCAGGGTGCCAACCCACCTCAGGTGGCACACACACACACACACACACACCAAGCACACACTAGGGACAATTTAGAATTGCCAATGCACCTAACCTGCATGTCTTTGGACTGTGGGAGGAAACCGGAGCACCCATAGTCCTGGTATTATTCCTTTGTTGACATACCTTCACTTTTAATGTTTCAATGTTATTTTATTCCAATTTTATTAGTTACTAGCGACTGGGAGTCCGATCGAATCGAGCTACAAATTCTACGTTTGTGAAATCCATACTTTCTCTGCAAAGAATTATTTGTTTTTTTAAGTCCTTGAAATGATTTTGTTATCGTGGCGCTGATTTGTGTTTAAAATAGACCTTTTCGGCCGGTGTAATGAAGAGCTTCCTGTTTAAACGGGGCTACGAGACGTGAACTCAGCTCTTCGGCGCACCTCATTTGATTTTTCCAGCAAACAAATTTTCAAAACAAACCGTATTTTACGACTCTAATCAGAGTCGGAGTAATAATTATGTTGCCGTGGTCATTTTATATCTGAGATTGGCTAAAATTGAAACAATGACCGTTGTTAATACCCAGCCGTCATTACTCAGTTTGCCAATAGATGTCAGAAGGACAGATGCCAAAACCGAACTGGCCAAAGACAGATTTCAATGTACCAAGCAAATGGTGATACGTTCTAAATTACTTACGGTTCTGGAGCTGTCGAAGGGTTTAAGTCAGTCGACGATGTTAGTCCTGGAAAGTACGCCCCACCAAAACAACATTCCAAAAGCCAACCGAACTTACTGTTATCTGCTCGAACCAACATCGACTTACTATACTCGGCCGTCCAGCGGCGTCACTGAAGCATTCGAACATTCTTAGCCAATCATGCAATACTGCGTCCGCGTTTGCCACGTGATGTTCTAACTACAGAGGCAGAGTCCCATTGCATGGTTCTAACTTGTATTGAGTCGAGGTATTGACGTGAACACCATACATACGGATAGTAACAAATTATATATAAGGATTATTCCTTTAACATTGATGTTTTATTTTAATTTCTGTTTTATTTGCTTCTTTTATATCATGTCTCATGTATTCTTCTAATTTGTACAGTATGTTGGGACCATGCTGCACATTGATTTTGCACTTTAAGCAGATTTGAACATTTCATGCTATCCAGCTAAAGGTGACGGGGACCAGTCGCAATCCTGGGGCCGAGTGCCCACAATGGTGGGTGCACCAGTACATGACAGGCTATGGTGGTCAAAACAAGAGCTTCACCGGTCAGGTTAATGCGCACATCTTGTGGGGATGGCCAGAGTAGCCACTGAAACACCTGTAAAGACCCTGCAAACTCCATCTGCAGGTTCGAGTTTGGGGTCCGCAGTACTGTTCACCACATCAGTGTGAAAGCTTCAACGGTCTGACATGAAACCAAATGGCTTCATAGGACTGATTTCAGATTTCATCCTGAGACTCTTTTGACTTCATGCCATTTTTCATGCCCATTATTTCAAGAGACGCACTTGGGGGCGGTGGCGAGGGGCATCAATTCTCATCTTTTTTTTTTTTTTTTTCTCCCAAACTGACGCACTACTGTATTTTTTTACGCTCACCCAGCCCAGTAATTGGCTTTGATTTTCAGCCTCACAAAGAGACAGATGGCTGGCACTCGGTTTTTATTCTCCCTCCACTGTGTGAGGGTCTTGTCTGACCGAATTTACCGACACTCTGAATCCTCTTCGGAGTTTAAAGTGCAGCTCTCTAAAGCCTTGTCGTCATTTTAGCAAAGTAATTCAGTCATATTGTGTCTCTGAAAAAAATCCATTTAATCTGCCGTCTGGAGAGAATGGCCGAGTGCTGGCAGCCTGACCCTGCTTTGTTGCACGACACTCAAACGTCTGTGTCGATTTCGCCAAAAGTAACATCTTTCATTCCCTAAGAACAAAGAAAAGTAAATCGCCATGGTGGCATCTTTTGATTCGCTCCCTACAAAACCCATGTAAGTCTTAATAGGGGCGTGAGGGGAGCATTTTAGAGATGGACGTCAGTCGAAGGTCGGGAACAAAAGGGAGGCTTGGGCACTGAATCATCCACACATCCGTCCATCTATCCATCCATTTGCTTTTCTTTTGATTTTTATTCAATTATTATATCAGCATTATCACATTTTTTATGTGATGCAAAGCTTCTAGAGAATTGTCTTGTAGTGCAAAAATTGTCATATTTTGAAATCACAATCACAGATGAGATGTAAAACTCAGGTCCTGACTCTCTGTGATCATAAAAGATCCCCGGGCATCCTTTAAGAAGGGTAGGGTGTATTCCAACTTCCAGGATATACTGCACTCCTCGGCCTAGCCATGGTGGCACCCTAATCATCCCCTGTCTCTAATTGGCTATCTCTCTCTCTCTCTCTCTCTCACCGTTTTACCACGTAATAGCTAATGTGTTGTGAGCGTACCAGCACAAAATGGCCGCCGTCGCATTATCCAAGTCAGTGCTACACATTGGTGTTGGTTGAAGTGGCTCCCTGCTCAATATGTAAAGCACTTTGAGTAGCGAGAAAAGCGCTATATAAATGTTAAGAATTACTATTAGTCAAAGTCAAAGTGAACTTTATTGTCATCTCAACCATATACAAGTATACAGACAGACAAAAGTGCGAAGCTCAGGGTCCACAGTGCAACAACATGAAGTGCAAATAAAAATGAAAATTTAATTAAAAACAGAATTAAAATTTAAATTTAAATGAAAACACAAAAAAGACAAGATTGATGCAATGTATGGTATTATGCAATCTAGATACATAAAGTGCATCCAGAAAGTATTCACAGTGCATCTCTTCTTCCACATTTTGTTATGTCACAGCCTTATTCCAAAATGGATTCAATTCATTTTTTTCTTCAGAATTCTACACACAACACCCCATAATGTCAACGTGTAAAAAGTTTACTTGAGGTTTTTGCAAATTTATTAAAAATAAAACAATTGAGAAATCACATGTACATAAGTATTCACAGCCTTTGCTCAATACTTTGTCGATACACCTTTGGCAGCAATTACAGCCTCAAGTCTTTTTGAATATGATCACCTATCCTTGACCAGTTTCGCCCATTCCTTTTTGCAGCACCTCTCAAGCTCCATCAGGTTGGATGGGAAGCGTCGGTACACAGCCATTTTAAGATCTCTCCAGAGATGTTCAATCGGATTCAAGTCTGGGCTCTGGTTGGGCCACTCAAGGATATTCACAGAGTTGTCCTGAAGTCACTCCTTTGATATCTTGGCTGTGTGCTTAGGGTCGTTGTCCTGCAGAAAGATAAACCGTCGCCCCAGTCTGAGGTCAAGAGCGCTCTGGAGCAGGTTTTCATCCAGGATGTCTCTGCACATTGCTGCAGTCATCTTTCCCTTTATCCTGACTAGTCTCCCAGTTCCATCCCCACAGTATGATGCTGCCACCACCATGCTTCACTGTAGGGATGGTATTGGCCTGGTGATGAGCGGTGCCTGGTTTCCTCCAAACGTGACGCCTGGCATTCACACCAAAGAGTTCAATCTTTGTCTCATCAGACCAGAGAATTTTGTTTCTCATGGTCTGAGAGTCCTTCAGGTGCCTTTTGGCAAACTCCAGGCAGGCTGCCATGTGCCTTTTACTAAGGAGTGGCTTCCGTCTGGCCACTCTACCATACAGGCCTGATTGGTGGATTGCCCTAGTTGTCCTTCTGGAAGGTTCTCCTCTCTCCACAGAGGACCATCGGGTTCTTGGTCACCTCCTTGACTAAGGCCCTTCTCCCCTAATTGCTCAGTTTAGATGGCCGGTCAGCTCTAGGAAGAGTCCTGTTGGTTTCGAACTTCTTCCACTTATGGATGATGGAGGCCACTGTGCTCATTGGGACCTTTATATCAGCAGAAATTTTTCTGTAACCTTCCCCAGATTTGTGCCTTGAGACAATCCTGTCTCGGAGGTCTACAGACAATTCCTTTGACTTCATGCTTGGTTTGTGCTCTGACATGAACTGTCAACTGTGGGACCTTCTATAGACAGGTGTGTGCCTTTCCAAATCATGTCCAATCAACTGAATTTACCACAGGTGGACTCCAATTAAGCTGCAGAAACATCTCAAGGATGATCAGGAGAAACAGGATGCACCTGAGCTCAATTTGGAGCTTCATGGCAAAGGCTGTGAATACTTATGTACATGTGCTTTCTCAATTTTTTCATTTTTAATAAATTTGCAAAAATCTCAAGTAAACTTTTTTCACGTTGTCATTATGGGGTGTTGTGAGTAGAATTCTGAGGAAACTAAATGAATTTAATCCATTTTGGAATAAGGCTGTAACATAAGAAAATGTGGAAAAAGTGATGCGCTGTGAATACTTTCCGGATGTACTGTAAATACAGTCAATAAATATGTAATATAATAAATAAATAAATAAATAAATAATAGATATAGATAATACAGAAATTATTGGTGTAAGATAATAGCTCACTGGTCTACAAAAAGTATTTTTTGTTTGCTTCTGGGAACTTTATTAAGTTTTTTAAAACTGATTTCATATATAATGAAATCAGAATTAAGCAGCACGTCAGGTTTTTGAAATACACATCATTGAAGTTTTGACACTTTTGAATATCAATATAAAATATCAATACGATATCTGGAGTTTGGAATATGTCCCACCAAAATTGTTTTGATGTGTTTATTCTGAAAACAAACCAGAAGATGATACCAGACACACATTAGAGCATATTTATGTCAATTTACCTCAAAATAAAAGTGAGCTCATCGTGCCCAAACATGTTGGAGGCACTCGCTTTTGTGCTTGTACTGCACATCCGTCTCTCTTTTGGTTTGCAAGAACCAACAGTAGTCACCCATCATGCTCGGAGTGAATTTTCCCCAATATCAGTTTTCCATCGCCTTTATATCTTGATGAAATCTTTCCCAATGCTCATCGATGATATCGCCCAGATGTGGTGGGAAAAAGTCGAGATGAGAATGTAAAAAATGCGTCTTCAGTAACGTTCTTGTTCCCATAAAGTGATATGCTTTCAGCAGGTTCTCCACAAGCTCAGTGTTATTCTCTGCTCTGTGATTGCCACGAAAATTCTGGACAACCCACATGAATGCTTTCCATGCTGCCGATTCAGTGGGCTTCCGTTTCCTTTTGAACTCATCGTCAACCATCAGTTCACGGATTTCAGGAACAACAAAAACACCTTGCTTAATTTTGGTTTCACTTTTCTCGAGACCAAACTTATTTCTTAAATGCTGAAAAGCATCGGCGTTTCTGTCCATCGCCTTGACAAAATTTTCAAAGTGCAGTGGAACCTCGGGTCACGAACATCTCGGACCACGTACAAATCGGGTTACAACCAAAAAGTTTGCCAAAATTTAGCATCTGTTCTCGACCACACACTTGGGTGACGAACAAGCCAGTTTCCCTTCCGGTTCGTACGAGCTGATGATTTCTGCACGTGTTCAGTCTCTCCCTGTGCATTCCCTGTGCAGCGAGTGAGCGAGCGAGAGAGAGCACGAGAGAGAGAGAGAGAGAGAGAGAGAGAGCGCGCAAGAGAGTGTGAGAGAGTGAGAGAGAGAGAGAGAGCACGAGAGAGCGAGAGAGAGAGAGAGAGAGAGAGAGAGAGAGAGAAAGAGCGCGAGAGAGAGAGAGAGAGCACAAGAAGGCAGTTAAAGAATGCACCAGGCTTGTTTTTAAAGAGACTGCAAGGTTAGTTTTCTGTTGTTCAAGGTTTTCTTAGTGTTATTCAATGTTTTTACATTTAGTTTACTATTACACTGTGCATTCTATGGTATAATTAACTATTTTTGTGCTTAAAAATCTTTAAAAAAATATATATATTTACATACAGTTTGTACGGTCTGGAAAGGATTAATTGTATTTACATACAATCCTATGGGGGAAACTACTTTGGGTCACGACCAGAGTTTTGGAACGAATTACGGTCGTGACCTGAGGTTCCACTGTAATGGCGAATCTAACGAACAAAATGTCATGAAATGCAATGTTATGTTTAACAGTAAAACCTCGACCTACTGTACCATCATGTCTGAATTGTGTCATTATGCTTTAGAGTTATATAAGACCTGGTAATCAGTAACAAATATTTCTTCTGCTAATTAAAAATTAATAATTTTGAAATAAAATTAATAATGTCAAGGTAAACAACTCACAGCTGTCAGTAAGGTGTGGCAAATTTTTTTTTATCTCAATGACATCCCTATCAAAATGTTTGCAAGACATGGAACATCATAACTAAAAAATGAGACATGCTGAACGAAAATGGTTTTCAGATTTCGAGTCAGCAAACCTGTTAAAGTAAAAGTGAAAGACTCCCAGTAGTAAAATGCTTGTTGACCAGTGATCTATATAAACCAAATGAGCTTTATCAGTGTATGCAAGCCACCTTTATAGCATGCTGAGACAGCGTCAAGCTCGTTTAGACCTGCCCAGGATCTCAACTTCCACAGTACAGCTTCCAACCTGGCCGGATTCCTTAACCTGGACATGCTCAGGCTGCATAAACCATCGTTGACAAGTCACTTACGGGAGCGAAAATGTTTAGATACAAATATAAGAAAAAATCATGACAAAACTAAAACGGTACGTGATGGGTAATTTTTGATATGATATTCGTGATCAGCACCCAAAAAGCTATAGGAATCACCCAACAGTGTTCAAGAAGCAAAAACTTTGTTGTGCAGTGAGTGGTTTAAGACGTGTAAACAATGACAGGTCAGAATATTTCACAGCATGTCAAAGTGCAGTATGCAAAATCCTTAAAGGTCAGTATGAGATTTTCTTGTCTTTCCTCCATGCACACTTGTCTTTACATGTCAGTGTCGTGATGTATAAAAGTTCTGTTTTTCGAGGTGGTTGAGGCCGTGTGGAAGATCCCAGGGGCCAGCATGGTGTTAAGGAGTCTGACAGCTTGGGGGTAAAAACTATTCGCCAGCCTGGCAGATCTGGCTCTGATGCTGCAGTATCTTCTCTTGGATGGCAGAAGTGTGAAAAGTCCATGTGAGGGGTGTAAGGGGGTCCTGCTCAATGCTGCAGGCCTTTGCGGACACTGCGTTTGTAAATTATGTCCTGTAGTGAAGGAAGAGGCACCCCAATAATGTTCTCTGCTGTCTTCACTATCCTTTGTGGTTGGATATGTTGCAGTTGCCATACCAGACAGTGATGCAGCTGGTCAGGACACTCTCAATGGTGCCTCTGTAGAACATGGTGAGGATGGAAGGGGGAAGACGTGCTTGCTTTAGCCACCTCAGGAAGTGAAGTCTCTGCTGGGCTTTCTTGATTAGTGATGAGGTGTTATGCATCCACGTAAGTTCCTCAGTTATGTTCACACCAAGGAACTTGGTACTCCTAACAGTCTCCACATCTAAACCGTTGATGCTGAGTGGAATGTGGGCAGGATGTGATTTTCTGAAGTCCACAATTATCTCCTTTGTCTTGTCGACATTGAGATACAGATTGTTATCTTCACACCATTAACAGCCGTTCCACCTCAACTATATATTATTATTATTGCTGCTTATATTAAATTTTAATTTTCCTCAAACGAACCTGAATTTATACAACTTTAACGACAGGGCTAATTAATATTGAAAGCATCCTTGCTTCTACATTCTTCCCGTATTGCTCCACATATGGGTGCTACACATTAGTGGAGGTTGAAGTGGCTCCCCACTCCCTTTGAGTAGTGATATAAATGTAAAGAATCATTATTGTCTAGTTAGGATCTCTATATGTGTGTGTATCTGGCTGCGGGAGTAGACCACCCTTGTAAATGGACTTGATAAGCCCCACAAATTCCACCATTACACAAGACAAATCCAAGAAGACTCAAACTTGAAGTTGCTTCTACAAAGTGCTGAATGAGGGGTCTGAAAACTTTGTAAAAAATATATGGGGGTTTATAAATGAAATGTTAGGGAGTTAGCAGATAACCCTGTACAATTTGGGAAAATAATAGATGGTGTAAATGCTACATGGGTTGAATGGGCATCCCGACCAGAAGAGGGGATGGTTCCTTACCTGGATGGGAGGCTCTGAGCAGGCATGTGGGCATCCCGACCAGGAAAGAGGAAGGAACCAGACCTGGAAGTAAAGTTTATTAGAAGCAGAAATGGGCCACTAATTAAGAAAAGGATTAGAATGAAAACCTGCAGCCACTGTGGCCCTCTAGGGACCCCTGGTCTAGACAGTATAATATAAACGCCTGGTTGATGGAGTGCTGCTGAGACGGTCGTTCTTCTGACAGGTAGTCGCATCACAGGAGAAGACTGCTGAAGCTCTGTTAGATTTGCCGTTGGGTTTATGGTCACCCCCCTGTGGGACCTTCTAAACACAGGACCATGTTGGCTTCTCTAAGTGACGGTCAATCACTTCAGTTTTCCACAGGGGGACACCAGTCAAGTTCTCAACACACCTCTAGGAGAATTAAAGCAAACAGGAAGCACATGAGCACAGTTTGGAGTTCAGAATACTTCAATGAACGAGAGATTTCAGTTTGTGATTTTGAATAACCTTACAAACCTTCCCCAAAACATGTTTTCACTTTGTCATTATGGGTTGTGAAAGGATTCCACACGACACAGAGAAAGGTTTGGGGGCAGCCGCCCGTACACTTGAGGTAGGCTGCCAAAAAGGAAGGTTGTGGCTCTAAAATGGTACAGGTCTTAACAGACTACAGTGCAACACAGAATAGTACAGACAGGCCAATATGGCGGTTTTAAAGCCGGGCAGAGGAAGTGACATCATTGGGCCCAGAACCGGAAGTGACGTCATCAGGTCCTGGACCGGAAAGTGACATCATCGAGTGAAGACTGATTGGCAAAAATGATAAATGTGCCCCTTTCAAATTAAATCTACAACACGATAAAGTGTGAGGAAAGTGAAGGGGTCTGAGTACTTTCTGAAATGACTGTAAGAAGACTCAGCCCCTATAATGGCCGCTTCAGTGCTGAGGTTGTTATTCTGTTCTAGATAGATAGATAGATAGATAGATAGATAGATAGATAGATAGATAGATAGATAGATACTTTATTAATCCCAAGGGGAAATTCACAACATACAGCAGCAGTATACTGATACAAAGAAACAATATTAAATTAAATAGTAATAAAAATGAAAAAAATGGAAAAAAAATGTTAGTATTTACTCCCCCGGGTGGAATTGAAGAGTCGCATAGTGTAGGGGAGGAATGATCTCCTCAGTCTGTCAGTGGAGCAGGATGGTGACAAAAGTCTGTCACTGAAGCTACTCCTGTGCCTGGAGATGACACTGTTCAGTGGATGCAGTGGATTCTTCATGATTGACAGGAGTTTGCTTAATGCCTGTCGCTCTGCCACAGATGTTAAACTGTCCAACTTTACTCCTACAATAGAGCCTGCCTTCTTAACAAGTTTGTCCAGGCGTGAGGCGTCTGATGACTCACCAGTTCCAACGTTCTTTGTTCTTTGTGTCATATTAACATATTATTATGAGTGTATTCTTAATGTAAATTATGATAATATTTTTCACCTAAGCATTTTGTTTACATGGTTTATTTTGAGGGCAGCGTGGTGGCGTAGAGGTAGCACTGCTGCCTCGCAGTAAGGAGACCCGGGTTCGCTTCCCGGGTCCTCCCTGCATGGAGTTTGCATGTTCTCCTCGTGTCTGTGTGGGTTTCCTCCCACCGTCCACTGGCGCATTGGCGATTCTAAATTGTCCCTAGTCTGTGTGTGTGTGTGTGTGAGCATACCCTGAGGTGAGCTGGTGTCCTGCCCAGGGTTTGTTTCCTGTCTTGTGCCCTGTGTTGGCTGGGATTGGCTCCAGCAGACCCCCGTGACCCTTTAGTTGGGATATAGCGGGTTGGATAATGGATGGTTCATTTTGAATTTTGATACAATTCGACAGATTATTTTGGCTCACGTCATGTTCTCTTCATCTGTGCAATGGCGTTGTGAGGAGTCACATGACCACGGTCGTCACACTAATGACGATATTTAAGCACGATGGGTCATAGCTTGCATTGACTCTCAGTGGAAACACAACTTTCAGCAGCCCTCCTTCGCGTCTATTCTTTCAAAGGTAGGATTAGGCAAGTCAAAATCTTTTCAATCAGACCTAATCGTTTTTTCAGAATTTGAAATATTAACCAAAACTCTTTGTAAGTTACACTACAGCTCATTCAAAACCAAAAAGACCTTCATCAAAAACACTTGAAAATCGTAACCAGAATATCCAAAAATTGGGATGATAAGTGCCTTGTGCTGCCGACCCACATATCATCACATTGATGTTGTCATCTGACACATTTTCCATTATGTAGTGTGGTGGCCTTGAAGGACCAGAAGAGAGACTACGCCTCCTCCGGACCACGAGAGGGCAGTCACCCTGGTTGGTATGGGGACCATGGGAACAGAGCATGGAAGCTCAACCCTATAGGGGCCTGTGGTCACCTCCAGGGGGTGCCCAGATGCCTATGAAGCCCAGGATGGCAGCACTTCTACAACACCCAGTGGTGCTGGTGGAAGGAAAACCAGGGACACCCGGGGTACTTTCGCCACACCAGGAAGTGACACAGGAAGCTCATCAGGAGGCACCTGGAGCATTTCCGGGTGGACTTAAAAGGGGCCGCCTCCCTCCATTCATCAGCGACAGTCGGGTGGAATTCGATGAAGCTCGGAGGAGAGGAGTGGAGGCAGTGAAGGAAGACAAGAAAGGACTGTTGAGAGCCCGGACCTGAGGGTGTGTGGTGCTGGGGCACTGGGCTGCTGTCCATGGTACACTGTAAATAGTTGTAATTATGTACAATGAATGTGTGTAGTGTTGTAAACCATCGGTGTGGGCTGTGGGCTGGTCTCCACAGTAGAAACTTGCAAATGCGTTCATAGCCACAATACACAAAATGACGGCACCCATAACAAAAATCAAAATGGTGTTAAGTAAACGATATGTTTCTAGCCAGGGTTCCTCCCTCATCTGGATGTTCAAATTCTTCTGTTATGCCTGTTTTGTTCAATTTTGATTCTTTTTGCTTGAGCTAGTATTGTTGTTTACCAAGTTTCTGTGTACCAGCTGGACGATGGCCTGAACTCTTACCAAGATGGAAGATGCTTGGAGATGGACAAGCAGAAGCTGGAGGTCAGGAATAGTTACATACCCTCTGTAAGTTACGTGGCAGTGGTCCGCTAGAGGCACCCCAGCTTGGACACTGACAGGGGTTCAGGGGAGCAGGGGTCCATATATTCAACCCGGTCAGGGTCTCTGGGTACCACGAGAGGGTGCTGTTGGAAGAGAACTGCTTTGGTTTTCAAACGACCTGAAACACTCCCCACAAGTCATTCCAGGTCATGCCACTGTTGAAGCCTTTTAGAAAGGTACCTTTTTATTATACCAGGACCTGTGTCTGGGGTTTGAGATTCTGCAATGCCCCCTAGTGGTCACACTATGCATCTTTTGTTATGTTATATGCGTTTTATGACGGGTTTCCCCATAAAGGCTTTTCCCTCAGCCCCATAAAGCCAAGTGTTCCAAATTATTTCAATGCACCAGGGAGTCAGTGAGTTTTCTTTCTTTTTCTGGATTTTTGACAATCTGCTCTGTTTTTTTGACTTTGCCTTGGATTTGTATGTTGGGACTTTGTTTGCTTTGGATTGCCTTATTGCTTTTGTCCATATCCGTTTTTTTTTTGTGTGTACTTTTTATTGAAGAGCATTTGGATGAACACTTTTTTTATTTTATAAAGACTCTACCTGGGGCCTCATGTATAACGCCGTGCGTAGAACTCGCACTATAACATGGCGTAAGCACAAAAGCCGAAATTTGCTTACGCACAGAAAAATCCAGATGCAGGAATCTGTGCGTTCACCAACTTCCACGTTCTTCTGCTACATAAATCCTGGTCAGCGTGAAAAATAACGCTCGTGCACACGCCTGCTGTCCCACCTCAGTTCCTCCCAGAATTAAGCCTCTTTGAATATGCAAAATCAATATAAATAGCCCTTAAGCTCAGCCTTCTGTGAATGGGAAAAGCACAGGGGAAAATAGAAGAATTTCAGCGAATACTAAGTGGAGGCAAAGGAAAAACATACTATTTGTTTAATTAAACCGTGGAATAATCAACAAAAGGAAGTTGATCGAGTGACATAGCATGTTGGAGAAACTTGAAAGCTCACGTTCACAAAATCGCACAGTGCCGGAAATATAAAAGAAGTCACATATCAAAGTCGCCGTGAAAAGGCGAGTTGTAGCCCACCGTCTGAGTGTCATATGAAAGCTTATTAGGGTACAGAAAAAAGAAAGGCACAGAGTGGGGAAAAAGCACAAAATGTCAACTTCAATCTCAAAATTTCCACTTTAATCACGTAGTTTATTTTGTCATTAAAGTAGAACATCATAAACTTCATCTTAAAATCGTTTAATTAACCAGTTTCTCAAATCACATCGTAATTAAAGCAGCACGTTAAATGCTTTGTTTTGTATGTGATCTTCTATGTGCTCTATGTGTGTGAATCACCACGTGCTTCTTAAACCGGCTCTCTTCCTCCTCCGACTGGACACAGAAGCCATTACATTTGTGATATTACAGCTCTCTGAATAACTAAAAGACTGAGATGTATACGTGATATCATTTTCATGACGACAGGAGTTAAAGCACGTTATTAAACATGGGTTTCACGGCGCAGTGATTGTGTGCGACCTTCGATGAAATAATTTATTGCAGCAGTATTCATGGGCAGCTCTAGGCTTGTGGCGGCCCTGGGCAGAGGAAGAATCGGTGGCCCCTTCGCCCGCCAATGTCAATATGGTATCTTATGCACGGTGGATGGCCACGTCCGTTGCGGACACTGCATAGCCGCCTCGTGCTCATGACACAAGCATTTAACTTTTGCCGAAATTTGTCGCTGCGTTTTTAGCTGTGTTGTTATTTTCTCTTTCTGTTTTATATTCAATATATATTGGCGTGGCCGCCCCTGCAGTCCTTGCTTTTCTTTCTCCAAGTAACCGATCGCCACACAATCAGCTCTGTAATAGACATTAAGCCATCTGTAAGCTTAGAGCGTCGATTCTTCAAAACATTTAAGGAACATTGAACTGTCTTCGTAGTACATGTTTAATTATTCTATCCTTCACGCCAGTCCCAGTGAAGAATATAGATTATTTAAATGAAGTTAAAGTTTTACCTGTATAATATAATAAACATATTTTGCTGCATTTCATCTTAAAAATGATATCGTCATCATATGTAAATACACACTTTATAAAGTGGCTCAAGTTGTGCGATATTATAACTGTAGTGCAAGTTTACAGTGAGGTGATTGTACTTATAAGTACCAACAGTTCTACAAGGAGCAATTGATTGAGTGCGTTTATAGTTCTTGGGATGAAACTGTTTCTGAACCGCGAGGTCCGTACAGGAAAGGCTTTGAAACGTTTTGCCGTGGCTGAGGTAGCGTGTCCTTGATGCTGTATACCGATAATTCTCTTTCCGATCAGCTGCTGCTGTGATTCACACTCAGATACAGTGATATAAATACTCCGAGTGGTGCAGTGAGAGTAATATGGAAAAAGATGATCCGCTGTGGCAACTCCTAACAGGAGCAGCTGAAAGAAGAAGAAGGTGCAATGAGAGTAACAACGCTAAAGCAGTTATGGTATTTGGAATACTATAGCTATTCCCTGGACCAGTATATTGTTACAAGTTAATTACAATCAGATGCATTACACTAATAAACAATATGTGGTTAGTTTCAGTGTATTTATAAAGCTGCTTCAGGAAAATAAGGAATAACCACACAGGAACAGTAGCACTGCTTTGACACTGGGTGCCGCCAGTCTGCAAAATCGAGCGGAGAACTTGCGTACGACAAGGTATGAGGTACCGTGGAAATGTGTGTGGCTTTACGCCAAGTGTAGGTTTTATACATCGCGATTTGAACATGGAAAAGTTCTTACACAACATTTCTGTGCGTACACACCATTTATACATGAGGCCCCTGGTCCTCTGTGTTACTACTTTGGGTTTTTGATGGGAATTCCCCCATTGGGAATTGAGACTCTCAAGTGCCACTGCCCACCTGCCAAGCTGTTTTGCCTGCCCTGCAGATGAAGGATCACAGGAATCATCAGGCAGAGGTGTCCTTTCATTGGATTGGCTTGCCCAATGCTGACTCCGCTATGGATTGGCCAGTAAGGGGAGGCAGCTTGACGGCCGAGGTCTCCAGGACTCTGAATAAATCAGAATCCTATTATGTGATATCATCTGCTATTGAATTCTGCTTTGTACTTGTAATATTTCTATTGCACTATTATATTGTATTGAGAATTGCTTGTGTTCTGTTCTGTGTATTGTATTGTATTATATTGACCCCCTTTTTTTGACACCCACTGCACGCCCAACCTACCTAGAAAGGGGTCTCTCTTTGAATTGCCTTTCTCAAGATTTCTTCTATTTTTCTTTCCCTGCAAGGGTTTTTTTTGGGAGTTTTTTCTTGTCTTCTTACAGAGTCAAGGCTGGCGGGCTTTCACAAGGCATTTCTGTTAAAGCCCATTGCGGCAATCCTGGTGTGATATTGGGCTATGCAAAAATAAATTGCATTGTATTGTATTGGTTGGTGTTCTACTCCCTGAAACAGGTAATAAGTAAAACTCTTACTGGACCCCTGAACTGCTCCCCATGAGCATAGGTGTGAAAATAAATCTTTAAATATTGAGCACTCCTTCCAAAAATTATTATTTTTTAAATCTGTTACTTACCCCCATGTTCTTTGTGGTCATGGCCAAGAAAAGAATTGTAAATATGGCAGAACAGGTCCACTCGGTTTCAGTAGCCTCCCAAAGTTCCACAACCCAATTACCTTTCTGTCCTACACCAGAATTTGAGCAAGTAAATTAAAGATGGGTGACATGAAAGGTTAAATATCTCAAAGAAAAAAAAGATCAGATTCAAAACTTGAAGTCCAGTCATAACTTTGCATTGAGCCACCAGCTACTCTCATGCAGCATATGGCTTCTCCAATCTGTTACTTCTGTTCTGAAGATAAACGATGAAGCTGTAGGACCTCGACGCACATCCACAGACATCAGTGTGCTATTTTGGTTGGTTTATTTTATTTGCAAATATTTTTTTTTTGTTTTCAAGGCTAGACCTCAAGAGATCAAACTAGCTTGTTGCAAATGACAGCAGGCAAAAGAAATATGAAAAGCAAATAATACATTAAAGAGATGGAGAGCAAACAAAAGCGAATCCCAGCAGCCTGCCGGAGTGATGCATCCTAATGCTGGTCACCAGTCAGCATGTAGAAAAAAGCAAAAAATAATAATAATAATCATCATCAATAAAACATAACATTGCCAAAGGCAACTGATTCATGGTTGCCCGTTAAATATTAATATTAAAAATAACATCCACCCTGAGATTAAAAAGGGCTATGCAGCAAAACCGAATCTCCCATTCAAGGACAGTGATTTGCACTTGTTTTTATAGGGTGAGGGGACAAAAGGTAACTTGTGAATCCATATTTATTTTAAAAGGAAATACTTCATTTTGTAATAATGGCAGAGAAACAGAACAAGGCTGGATTAACTGTTAAGCAAAATAAGCACATGCTTGGGGCATCAAGGGAAGCAGAGGCACCACGGAAATTGTTCATTGCCAGATTTACCATTGACCATATTTTGCAAAACTAAATGGTGCAGATGAATTAGGTTCCCACATTAAATGACTAAAATACATGTTGTATATATATATATATATATATATATATATATATAATAAAAATAATAATAAAATAGTAAGAACAGAGAATTATAGATAAATATCAATCTTGGGAATACAACAAAATCAGAATCTGGTACCTGCCACGCGGTCCACCAGGGCTGATGTGATAGTTCTTGTTTTGGTCATGTCGGCTGACTGATTCAGGTGTCCACTGAGAGTGAGTGCAGCTCATATAATTTGGGACAGCAAAATCTTTGAAGTGCTTTAGACCTGTAAACGTCTTAATCCGGCTCTGAAAGAGAATACTCAAATGTGAGCATTAGCGATTTCTGATATGGGTGTGAAGAAATCCTAATCCTAACCTTTAATAAACTAAACCTAACCCCTAATCCAAACCCTAACTCTAACCATTAATAAAATTGAACAGATTAAGGACTAAAAAAAATATATATCTATAATAATAAAAGGCAAAGCCCTCACTCACTCACTGACTGACTGACTGACTGACTGACT
>JANRMT010062789.1:1007466-1019769 GCA_026402145.1 Polypterus bichir lapradei | reverse complement strand
AGGCAAATCCACAAGTTCATAGAGACGCTGTCGCTAAATACTCGCAGAAAAATCCACAAGTTAATAGAGACGCTGTCGCTGAATACTCACAGGCAAATCCACAAGTTCATAGAGACGCTGTCGCTAAATACTCACAGGCAAATCCACAAGTTCATAGAGACGCTGTCGCTAAATTCTCGCAGGCAAATCCACAAGTTAATAGACACGCTGTTGCTAAATACAGGCAAAAACACAAGTTCATAGAGACGCTGTCGCTAAATACTCGCAGGCAAATCCACAAGTTCATAGAGACGCTGTCGCTAAATACTCGCAGGCAAATTCACAAGTTCATAGAGACGCTGCAGCTAAATATTCAAAGGCAAATTCACAAGTTGAAACCAGGAATGCCTGTTAAACATCTTAGATTCACGAGTAGCGATTTGGGTAGTGATCACTTCAATGAATGAAACCTGTTATCTTTACAACGGTTGATAAACACGGAATGTAACTTGAACACAACACATCCTCCAAATACGAACCTCATTGAAAGGAATAATGATAATCAAATCCATGATGACCGCAACACTCATAACAGTGACAAAACAATTACATTGACAATCATGTTACGTTATTTTTTAAAATGTTTCCTTTTCTTTTTCATAACTTCTTTAACACACTACTTCTCCGCTACGAAGCGCGGTTATTTTGCTAGTCTTTATATATAATACGCTACCTTGGCTGTTCGTGTGTCTGTCCAGGATTTGAAATCACCTGTTAGCTCGCAAACCGTTTGACCTACTGACCTGAAATTTGGTACACACATACAACATGACGTCTACTATCAGTTTCAGGGTGATGATTGATCTCCAAGGTTATTCCTCTTTTTATTTTATTTTATTGTAGAATCAACTCTCGGCAGCAGGCAGCAGGGCGGGCATGTGGTGCATGTTGTCACAGACGGCTGGGGTTCTTACCCGGCCGGGACGCCTAAAAGGACCGGAAGGTGACAATAATAGCTTCCGGATCAAGAGAGGGCAACCGCCCTGGATAAAAAGAGGACCACGGGAAAAGGAAAAAAAGATTTTAACCTGTTGGGAACCGTGGCCACCGCCAGGGGGCGCCTTAAGTCTCAACAGACCAGAAGAATTGTCACTTCCGCCACGCCAGGCAAGATGGCGGCTGAACCTGCCAGGAACGCCTGGAGTGCTTCCGGGGCAAAGGGCAGCACTCCCACCACACCAAGAAGTGCTGCTGGAAGATCGTTTCCATCCACCTGGAATGCATCCGGGCGGGAATAAAAGGGCCCTCCTCCTAACAGTCGGGGAGCCAGAGTCGGGAGTGGGAGCAGGACAAAGCTCCCAGGAGGAGAGAAAAGGCGGCCAAGGACTGAGAAACAGATTAGTTGGGGTGATTATTGCTGAGTGCATTGTGTGTAGTGATGGGACTGTGTTTATTAATAAAAAATAAATGTGCAATTTATAAAGATGTGGTTTCTGACTGGTGGCATCTGGGCAAGTCTCACAATGGTGCCCGAACGGGGACCTTCTGCCTGTTCCAAGGCAGGGGACCCCAAAAATAAATTTTTTGTGAGCTGCCCAGTACCCCAGTCGGCCACACACACATCCTGCAGAGAGACGGTCCGCACACGCACCGCGGACATTCCGCGAATCGCCCTGTGGCCGGCGGAGATTCTCCAGAGTGCTGTCTTCCACCCGAGAGGGCTGAGGAATGCCAGCCAAGGCAAAGGAGAACGGGATTCCCCAGCATTTGTCATCGCCGGAGGGACTACAGTAGGCACAACCACTGACGGGTCTGGAGGAGATTCCCTGGAATTGCGTCACTGGCTGGGGTGTGCATATCTGGTCCGCGAAGCCAGGACCGCATCGCTAGAGGAAGGGGAGGATCCGCCACGTCTCCAGCAGCCGAGGCAGAGGGATCGGCAGCGAGAGTTGCAGATCCCTCAGGAGAGGCAAGATGGCCGAAGACCGGAAGTTCCGCCCCGTGACAGGCGAGAGATTGGACGGTATGTGTCCTGTTTCCGTCGATGATTGGTTGAAGACGGGGCAGGCGAACGTCCATCTCGAGTAAGGGGAGGGACCGGTGAATCCCGGAAGAAAGCTCCAATGTGCACAGCCGGTAAGAGGGACCAATGTAACGGTAAGTCTTTCACTGGCTGTTAATTATTTTCTACCTGCAGATCCTGACATGTCGAAGAAGATGCTTCAATTAAGGAGGATGGTTAAGCAGGTAGAACACGACCTTCGAGTCTGTGTGGATGAGCTGAAGAGGAAGGCGGTCGCGTCACGTCAGACGGAAGTCATAGGGCGGAAGGGCGCGACGCTGGAATCTTTGGCCGGAGGTCTGTGGCGGTAGAGGTGAGTAAAACCGATACCGTAAAGGAAAAGGGAGGCGCGAGGGAACCCATCCCAGGATTGCGTGGTTCCGGGGACTTAGTAGCTGCATCTTCCGACAGCAGAAACGAAGCGAGGTGCTAATCGTTTGGAAGGGGTGGAGCCAAGACGCCGGTTGACAAGTGCCGTGTGTCCAAGTGCTCTACCGTCGGAGCCAGCATCAGTCTCGCGTCATTCTGCAAGGAGCGCAGACGGCAAGGGGTCTTTTCCTTTCCTAGGAACACTCAAGCTGTCAGAAAGCCCCAGAGAATTAGGAAGAATTGTTGGAGGAAAGCTGGTTCTTCCTACAAAGGGAGACGTGAGCCTGTTAGCTCGCAAGCCGTTTTGACCTACTGACCTGAAATTTGGTACACATACACTACGTGACGTCTACCATCCGCTTTCAGGGTGATGATTGACCTCCAAAGTTAGTCCTCTTTTTATTTTTATTTTATTTTATTGTAGAATCAACTCTCGGCAGCGGGCAACAGGGCGGGCGTGTGGCGCATGTGTACGGACACCATTCTCATCTCTAACACCTTCGCCTTCACTTCTCCTACCTCTTCATATCTTTAATCATTCTTGAGGCAGATTTAAGACTTAATTGCCAACTGAAGTGAAAAATTGAAAGAAAACGTACTAAGTAATTGCAACACAAACACGGACTTAATCAGTTTTAAGGCAAAAAGATGCCGACGAGAGAAGAGAAGCAGCGGGCCGCTAGGGTGGAGAAAAGAAGGGCTGCTCAGGAACGAGCAAGCGCATGAACCTCTGAGCAAACAAATGCCAAACGTACAGAGAAAGAGAATGAAAACTAGGAATGCTCAGGTCGAGTGGATTCACTGCACGTTATCATGCAGTACGCCGTTACTGGTATAAAATAAAAGTCTATTGTATTATACATTTTGAGATGAGACACCACCCTTGAAATTTCTGTGCGTATAATAATTGTCCATTCTCATTTATAGGACATCTGCTGATTTCTTAGTCATCTCTTAGTCATCCTTCAGGACATTTTGTATATTACATCAACCTTTCTTCTGGTACATTCTTTATTTACTTGACCACCTCAGTATTTTTCCTAAACCAAATCTTATTTTTCAGTGTACGTTTTGTTGTTCACTTGACCTTTATTTGGTTTCCCACATTTATTAACCCTTTATGCTATTTCTTTAAGATGAATGCTATGTTACCCTAAAATTACTCTTCCACAAAACCACGACGAAACCACCCAGTGTACAAAAAATGTCCCCCTTTGACACTGCCAAGAACAAAATGGGACTAAACACAATGGAGGGGGGCCTTTCCTTATTGATTGACTTCAGAATGTCACCAGCTAGTTGCTAACATTCCTAACACAGTTTCTGACTTTGATGCCACCTAATTGGGAAAATGTCCCTTGGATCTTAACCCTTTGCTTTCGGTGTTCCAGGCAACTTTACGGCCTTCTGTATGCCACGCTGCGCCTCGCCTCGCACTCACACATCTTTCATCCTGATCTCCAGCTGCTCTCGCTCCGCCGCATCAAAGGCTTTCTGATAATCAAAGCAAAACCGTGTCCTAGGAGTCCCTCTGGTTGAATTCTTTTCCGTATACATAAAAAAAATCCCAACATATTAGTGGAACATGATCTCCGGTGCTGACACACATGCTCACGGTTTGCTAATACACCTATACTTGATCCATCCATCCATCGTCCAACCCGCTGAATCCAAACACAGGGTCACGGGGGTCTGCTGGAGCCAATCCCAGCCAACACAGGGCACAAGACAGGAACCAATCCTGGGCAGGGTGCCAACCCACCACAGGACACACACAAACACCAATTTAGAATCTCCAATCCAACACCTGCATGTCTTTGGACTGTTGGAGGAAACCTGAGCGCCCGGAGGAAACCCACGCAGACATGGAGAGAATATGCAAACTCCACGCAGGGAGGACCCAGGAAGCGAACCCAGGTCTCCTAACTGCGAGGCAGCAGCGCTACCACTGCGCCACCGTGCCGCCCCCTATACTTGATTTAGTCTTTATTGATATATTTCATTGCTTTTCATTTACACATATTATGCTGATTGTCACAGAGTCACCTCATCACCCTTTTATGGAATGGAGCAAAGTCTGGTGGCTGGGCAGTGGGCCGAAAACCCAGCAAACAGATGACTATCCTTAATATTACAACCACATTTATTTCTATAGTACATTTTCATACAAATAATGTAGCTCAAAGTACTTTACATGATGAAGAAAGAGAAAAAAGACAAAGTAAGATTAAAATAAGACAAAATAAAAGTAAGGTCCAATGGCCAGGGAGGACAGAAAAAACAAAAAAAAAAAAACTCCAGACGGCTGAAAAAAAAATAAAATCTGCAGGGGGTCTGAGGCTATGAGACCACCCAACTCCCTCTAGGCATTCTACCTAACATCAATGATCAGTCCTCATTGTATTCAGGGTTCTCATGGAAGGACTTGATGATGACGGTCATGTGGACTTCTGGCCTTTAATCCATCAATGTAGGAACATCACGGTGCTTTGATTAGGTGGTGGTGGTGCAGGTCGCCACCACAGAAAACTGGAAAAAGAACAGAAGAGAGAGTAGGGGTTAGTACGGATTTTGGAGCCCCCATGAATAGTAATGATAATTAATTGAATATGCAGAGAATTGGGATTAAATTAAAATGAAGTTATGAGAAAGCCATGTTAAAGTAATGTGTTTTTAGCAGTTTTTTAAAGTGCTCCACCATATCAGCCTGGCGAATTCCTATTGGCAGGCTATTCCAGATTTGAGGTGCATAACAGCAGAAGGCCGCCCGCCTCACCACTTCTTTTAAGTTTAGCTTTTGGAATAATAAGCAGACTCTTATTTGAAGATCTAAGGTTACAATTTGGAATATAAGGTGTCAGACATTCCGATATATAAGATGGAGCAGATTATTGAAGGCTTTGTAAACCATAAGCAGTATTTTGAAGTCAATTCTGAATGACACAGGCAACCAGTGTAGTGACATCAAAACTGGTGAGATGTGCTCAGATTTTCTTTTCCTAGTTAGGATTCTAGCAGCTGCATTCTGCACTCGTTGCAAACAATTTATGTCTTTCTTGGGTAGTCCTGAGAGGAGTGCGTTACAGTAATCTAGTCGACTGAAAACAAACGCGTGAACTAATTTCTTAGCATCTTTCAATGTTATAAGAGGTTTAACTTCTGCTATGTTTCTTAAGTGAAACATGCTTTCCTAGTGATCTGATTAATATGCGATTTAAAATTCAGGTCACAGTCAACAGTTACCCCTAAATTCTGTACCTCCATCTTGACTTTTAATCCTAATGCATAAAGTTTATTTCTAATAACCTCATTATATCCATTATTGCCAATCACTAAAATTTCTGTTTTCTCTTTATTTAGCTTGAGAAAATTACTACTCATCCACTCAGAAACACAAGTAAGAAATTGTGTTAGTGAATCAAGAGAGTCGGGGTCATCAGGCGCTATTGATAAATACAGCTGTGTGTCATCAGCATAGCTGTGGTGGCTCACATTGTGCCCCGAGATAATCTGACCTAACGGAAGCATGTAAATCGAAAAGAGCAGCGAACCCCGGAGAGAGCCTTGTGGACCACCATATAGAATATCAGGTGTCTTTGAAGTATAATTACCACAATTAACAAAGAATTTTCTACCTGCCAGGTAGGATTCAAACCAATTTAAGACCCTGCCAGAGAGGCCCACCCACTGACTAAGTCGATTTCCAAGAATATTGTGACCAATGGTATCAAATGCGGCACTCAGATCTAAAAGGATAAGAACAGATAGACGGCCTCTGTCTGCATTTACCCACAAGTCATTGACTACTTTAACGAGTGCAGTTTCTGTGGTGTGATTTGTTCTGAAACCCGAATGAAACTTATCAAGAACAGCAGGTTTATTGAGGTGGTCATTTAGCCGCATAATGACTGCCTTCTCTAGAATTTTACTTAAGAAAGGCAGGTTAGAAATGGGTCTAAAATTTTCTAAATTATTTGTTTAATATTAGTCCCGGATGTCGTGGGGGTGCAGCAGTTGTTGACCTCTGTGCCCAGGTGTCGTCAGTCTGGAGTCTGCAGTTCTCCCGTTGCCAGTGTGAGTTTTCCTCCAGGTTTTTAAATTTTCCACTCATGTGACCAACGACTGAACTGTTGATTCCAAAATGGCTTCTGTGTACCCTGGCACCTGGTCTAGAGTTGGTACTGATGGGATAGTTTGTGGTGCCCCAACCATGTCCTTGAATTGGATTAAGCTGACTTGAGGATGTTATTTCATTTATTGTTATTTAGCAGAGTCCTTCAACTGATCGTCCATATACCGCATATTTAGTGTATTTCAGGGGGGTTCATTTTATTGATTATTCAGGCGATGAGTCAGAGTTTCTATTTCTAAACTCAAATTAAATTACTGTATCCATCTTTGAATGTGCGGAGATGTCAATGTCATGACCTTTGCTATGGTAGTAAACTTCTTCAGCACCCACAGGTCCACCACGATAACTTTGGCCTGTGTGGTTCTTTTGACCGATGCACTTCAGGTCGGCACTGGACCACTTAAAATATTAAATGTTCCAAGCTTCAGGACTTTAGAAGTTCAAAGAGTCTTCTGCTTGCGTCTAAGCACTAAAGATGCAGTAATTTGATTTGAGTTTAAAATAGAAACTCTGACTCAACATCTGAAAATGAACTTAAGGGTCACCTAATGCTGTGGAGCAATAGGAGCATCAGCTGCATCAGGCTCTTTGTGTTATGATTTGAGCTCATTTCAATATTTTGTCTTATTATCCCAGACATTTTTTTGTTCCAATTAATGTGTCTGGTGTAATCATGTCAAGATCAACAGAGCACTCAAAGGCCCTCAGAAAGAAAGTTCTTGATGCCTTTGAGTCTGGCAAGGGATTTCAGAAGATCTCCAGATTATTTGAAGCTAGCCGTTCCCCTGCGGCTCCACCTGCGTAGTAGTGAAAGAGGACAGTGAGGAGGGCCCTGCATGGCTCCCCACTCCTGACGTCACGTTTCCCCCTCCCCTCGGCCCACAGCCTCTCTCTCGGATTAGCGTAAATATATCTCTCCTGCAAGCAAACTATGAGAGAAGTTGCAAAATCAACTGGAATCCATCCATCCATTATCCAACCTGCTATATCCTAACTACAGGGTCACGGGGGTCTGCTGGAGCCAATCCCAGCCAACACAGGGCGCAAGGCAGGAAGCAAACCCTGGGCAGGGCGCCAGCCCACCGCGGAAATCAACTGGAATGTTCAAGCAAATTCTAGAAAAATACCGTTAAGTAGTTTTTTCCGTACTAGCCGTCCTCCGTGGCTCCGCCCACGTAGTAGCGAAACAGGACAAGCGTCAAACGTTGGCACTGTATCTGATCGTGTTCAGCTCTGTCTGAAGAGTGTCACACACGTGGGGAGAAAAGCATGTGGTCATGATATCTCTGGCAATCAGCAGCTACCCTCTTAAAACACCCGTTGCTCTAATCAATCTCTCTCAAAAAGTCAAATGATACTCCTTAACAATCTCTAGATGATGATGATGACTGCTGAACAAACAGTTACAGCTAGCTCCGCAGAGGCAAAGTGCGCTCCAACATGTGGCGCTAGCTAGAGTGACTCGAACAAAGGCTGCCGCTTGAGTGAGGAGGGCTCCGCCCACTTCCCCTCGGCCCGCAGAATCTCTCTCAGATTTGTGCAAGTAATCGGTGCCGCAAATGAACTATGGTACTTAGCACGATGAGAGAAGTCACAAAATCAACCGGAATCTTCTTCTTCCTCTTTTTCTTTCAGCCGCTCCCGTTAGGGGTTGCCACAGCGGATCATCTTCTTCCATATCTTTCTGAATGAGCCCAATCTAAATCCGTTAAGTAGTTATCTCGTTCGCTAGCTAAGCTGAAGTAAGGTACGCCCCGAGGTTGGCGCATGAGGAGGGCCCCGCCACTCTCCCGTCGGCCGGCTGCGTGTCTTTAGGATTTGTGCAAATAAATCGAACTATGATACTTAGCCCTACGAGCGAGGTTGCTAAATCAACCGGAATGTTTGAGCAAATTATAGAAAAAACCCTGATGTAAATCTGTTAAGTAGTTCTCTCGTGAAAAGCGGACAGACATACAGACGTTGGAGTTTATATACCGTGAACACCAGGGGTCGCTGTTGCCCTGGTAGACCGAACAGACAGACACTGACACAGGGTAAAAGCACCAAGAAGTATTCTTTTTATTCTTTTATTTCCTCTGTAGTGCCTCCAGACAGACAGACAGATGTTGGATTATATATATATTGTCACGCACGCGCGAGTAGGAGACCGCGGACGGATTTTAACACACCTGGGAAAACATTCGCCGGCAGGGAATGGCGGGGTACTAACTTTCTCCCTGTGCTTTCTTACAGAAAAAAGGACGTTCCGCCGCCATAAGCCGGCTTTGCCCGCAGTACGTGTTACTTCCGCCCTTCCTCCGCCATCTTGTCCTGACGTCATTGGTCCCAGCATCCCTCACGGTTCCTTCCCAGCATTCCTCCACTTCCGGCTCCTCCCTCATAAAATGGCCGCCGACGCCATGCTTCGGCGTCTCGCATTTGAACTGTTTAGTTTATGTTTGACCTGCTTTTTCTTTTTTCTTTATTGTGGATCGTCTACAATATACGGGGCCGGAAAACCCCAAACCTTTGTGCTGTCTCCTTTTGGAGTTATTACAATATATGTATACAGAGAGAGAGATGAATCATTCCACGCTAAGGACATTGATCTCAAATTGGTGTTGATTTCTAACACCTGATAATTTGTCCAGGGCTGACTGGTCCAGGAGAGTTAACGTTCTTCTTCTTCTTTTGGGTGTTCATCCATCTCCATCTATCCCTGCCACACCGTTTGCCTTCATGTCCTCCCTCACCACATCCATAAACCTCCTCTTTGGCCTTCCTCTTTAACACTTGCCTGGCGGTTCCATCCTCATCATTCTTTTCCCAATGTATCCCTCATCTCTCCTCTGCACGTGTCTAAACCATCTCAGTCTTGCCTCTGTCACTTGGTCACCAAACTGCCATACCTGTGGTGTCCCTCTAATATCCTCATTGCTAATCCTGTCTACCCTCGTTACTCTGAGCAAAAATCGTAACATCTTCAACCCTACCATTCCCAGCTCTGCCTCCTGTCTTTTTGTCAGTGTCACCGTCTCCAAAACATACCACATAGGTTGTCTCAGTACTGTTTTATAGACCTTCCCTTTCGCTCTTGCAGGTACTCTTCTATTACAAATCCCTTTTGTCACTCTTCTCCACCCAGTCTACCCTGCCTGCATTATCTTACTCACCACTCTGCCACACTCTCCCTCACTTTGGACTGTTGAACCCAAGTATTTAAATTTGTTGATCTTCACCAACTCTTCTCCTTTCAGTTGTACCCTTCCACCACCTTCCCCCTCATTCACGTGCATGTACTCCATCTTACTCCCACTGACTCTCCAGTGCTTACCTCCACCACTCCATGTTCACCTCAAACTGCTGTCTACTTTCACTACAGACCACAATGTTATCCGTGAACATCACAGTCCATGGAGACTCCTGTCTGACCTCATCTGTCAACCTGTCCATCGCCATTGCAAGCAGGAAAGAGCTCAGAGACGATCCTTGATGTAATCCCACCACGAACAAGGCCGTCATTCCTACACATATCCTGCACCACTCTCACATACTTTTCTGCTACTCCCGACTTCCTCATTCAGTACCATAACCCTGTCAATGGAGTTTCTTCTGACCTTCTCTGTATTTCTCCATCAACACTCCTAAAGGAAACATCATGTCTATTGTACTCTTTCCTGGCATGAGACCCTACTGCTGCTCACAGATGTCCACCTCTCCTCTCAGGTGAGCATCCATCACTTTTTCCCATATCTTCATGGTGTATCTGATCAACTTTATCCCCCTGCTGTTACTGCAGCACTGCATATCTCCCTTATTCTTGAAATTTGGTACTAATCTACCTCATCTAGTTAGAAACTCTACTGCCATGTCACCTAAACATCTCCATTTCTCCACTGGTATATCATCTGTGCGAACTGCTTGTCCACCTTTCATCCTCTTCATAGCTTCCCTCACTCCAGCTTTGTTGATGCCCAGTACTTCATTATTTGCTATCTCTACTTCCCTCAACCTGCACTCTCTCTCATTTTCTATGTTCATAAGTTCTTCAAAATACTCCTTCCACCTTTTCAACACACTCTCAGCAATTGTCAGCACATTTCCATCTACTTCCTTCATTACCCTGACCTACAGCACACGTCATTCCCTGCTCAGTACCTCTGCCTGGTGAACTGGTATAATTGCTGACCATTTGATACAAAACAAAGTCTCCAAGAATCCCAGTGTGAAATCTGCAGGGATAAAAAAAGTGCATTTGTCTCCAATCAGAAAGCGGTTGTGTAAATTTGACCTGCAAGCGAGGTGCGCCAGGAAAAAGCCTTCGCTTTCCAACAAGAACATTAGAGCAAAGCAGCAGTTGGCCATTGAACATCTAGGCAAAGACCAGGCCCTATGGAACAATGTGCTCTGTACAGATGAACCCAAGACAGAGTTATGTGGACAAAGTAACAGTAGATGTGATTGACACAAAACGAAGACAGCACTTCAGCCAGGAACCTCATACCAACTGTGAAGAATGGAGATGGAAATGTTTGGGATTGCTTTGATGCCGCTGTCTATCGTCATGCACGCTCATCTTTGTAAGCAATCCCACCCCGGGGTGAGAGGGGGCACTGTCACTGATGGCATAGTCTCTTTCTGTTCCCACAGCAAATAGAAGACACCCAATCACAGCGACTGACTCTGCCCCTTCCAGGTGGAGGACTATACAATTTATATGAACTGCTCACAGAAGGTGGTGTCTCATTCTGGACTGATGTGCAACAAGAGACAGAGCTCTGAACCAGACCTTCAAATGCAAGTGACTGCAGCTCATCATTTTGACTTAAATGTAACATCGTGTACTATTTCTGTTTAAATGCTTTTTGTTAATTAAACATGGCAACCCAGTTGGTGCCCTAACATTTATCGAGATCCAATATCATACCTTGCATGACCACACTATCTATCTATCTATCTATCTATCTATCTATCTATCTATCTATCTATCATATAGTGTCTTTCATATTCTATCTATCTATCTATCTATCTATCATATAGTGTCATTCATATTCTATCTATCTATCTATCATATAGTGTCTTTCATATTCTATCTATCTATCTAATCATATAGCGCCTTTCTAATCTATCTATCTATCTATCTATCATATAGTGTCTTTCATATTCTATCTATCTATCTATCTATCTAATCATATAGTGCCTTTCTAATCTATCTATCTATCTATCTATCTATCTATCTATCTATCTATCTATCTATCTATCTATCTATCTATTTATCTATCTATCTGTCATATAGTGCCTTTCATATTCTATCTATCTATCTATCTATCGTATCTATTGTATAGTATCTATCTATCTATAACTATCATATAGTTCCTTTCATATTCTATCTATCTATCTATCTATCTATCTATCTATCTATCTATCTATCTATCTATCTAATCATATAGTGCCTTTCTAATCTATCTATCTATCTATCATATAGTGTCTTTCATATTCTATCTATCTATCTGTCATATAGTGCCTTTCATATTCTATATATCTATCTATCTAATCATATAGTGCCTTTCTAATCTATCTATCTATCTGTCTGTCATATAGTGCCTTTCATATTCTATCTATCTATCTATCTATCTATCTATCATATAGTGTCTTTCATATTCTATCTATCTGTCATATAGTGCCTTTCATATTCTATATATCTATCTATCTAATCATATAGTGCCTTTCTAATCTATCTATCTATCTATCTATCTATCTATCTATCTATCTATCTATC
>JANRMT010062789.1:990623-1004561 GCA_026402145.1 Polypterus bichir lapradei | reverse complement strand
TCTATCTATCTATCTATCTATCTATCTATCTATCTATCTATCTATCTGTTTAGAAAATATCCAAAACCTGAGGCACCACTGTTTTAAATACCATTCTTGTAAATCTCTCATTCATACTCATTTTTCCTGCCCACAACCATTTCAGCGTTTAAGTATGCGTCTGCTGATACCATATGTCCGCCAGCATTACTATCTATACACTAAAATTGCAGCAGAGTGGAAAAATTGCGCTTGAGCAGAAGAGTCACATGATGAAAATTCTTTGAAAGTCAATGAGCTACTGAAGGATCAAATCCCCAGCCTTTGAATTGAAAGGCTAAGGGCGGAGCTTCAGCAGTGACATCAGGGTGGCGCCACCGACAAAACACAAGGAATGTCTTTAAAAAATATAGAAACACAATATTTTCAGATGAATTAATTAAAGAAAACATAATCAAGGCAAACCTAAAACATAATTATAATATTGAAACTAAATTAACAGCAAACATTTTAAATTTACATGAAGTAAGTTAAGCTAATAACCCTGGCAGAATCATAACACGCAATACATCTTGCCCTCTGATTCCGGGTTGTCTGCTTATCCTTGATTTCACTCTTTGCTGTTTTTGACTATAGTCTGATTTAAAGAATCTCTTGGGGTCTCATTTATAAAACCTTTCATGGATTTAAACATGAAAATGAGCATCCTTGAGGAAACAGAAAATTGCATATGACAAAAAAAATTTAAATTTTTTTAATCATTGTGTATGCACATTTCTACGCAATTTAACTGTCATAAACCACAATCATCTTGTAAATGTGCGTACATGAACGCATTTCGAACCCCACCTGGTTGCCATCTTGGAGCAACCATATATGGACTATGCTAGTCAACCTCATACATATGCACTCAGAACTTTATTGGCTAGTTGACCAACCTGCCACCTGATGCATCCAGACATCCAAGTCCTGAATTTCAGAAGTCCTCTCCTCTGTGCTCTGGAGTTGGGGAAAGGGGAAAGGTGCCCATGTGTCAGTGTCACCTGGAACGTGTAATGACCTGATTGCTGTTACAGTGAATACTGTACACTATTTGAGACATGAGGGCTCAGCCAGCACCTTTCGCACGCTATCTCATCAATGCTACTTCGCCTCAAAATAAATGACTCACGGGTTGACCCAGACCACTGAGCCACAGCGTTTGTAAATCTTATCTTGGCAGGACAGCTGACTTGTGCCTTAATGGAATGTCACTAATCGCGGTTCATTCTCACTAGGTGTCTTTATTGCAAAATGAGTGCAGTCCATATCTCTGATTACGTTAAGAAAACTGAATGCTGCTGCAAATTCCTTCATATGTTAGCTTGTACAACAAATCCGTAAGGAAACTCAATGTAGCACCTCATTGGTCAGTTTTTGGTGGCCAAGCTTGGCAGAGGTATTTCTGACCCGATAGCCAGTTCCCACTAGTAGATGCCTGTTGCTCAAAAGCCAACCGTTGTTAAAACCTGCATATGAACAGATGTAGTCTGATTTCAGGCCATCTGTCTTACTGATGTTGGGGCCAACTTAACGCATATTTCCTGGGAGTCTAAATCAGCTCATACACCTCTTGGGAAACAAATCACAACTGTTCCCTAAAAGCTCGTTCCCTTCGTATGTGATCATTTGCATTGTCCTCAGAAAGCGCCAAAGACGCCATGTTGTGTCACACCATTAGGCTTAAAATAGCCTGTCGGACACGAGCAAGGAGGGAATCACCTGTGTGATTTTACTGAGCTTTACTGATTTCTAATCCTGAGAAATGACAGCAGGTGGCCAATATCATCTGACGAAATCATGAAAAAGTTCTTCAGTGCAAATACGCAGCATTGGCCCTCATAAAAAGGAACTAAAATTGAGTCAGTACATCATAGTTGTCAATTTTGAGGTGTGGTGTTTGTCACATCAACACGCTGTCATAAGAGTGAACCAGAGACATCAGAAAGGTTTGGGGCAGCCACCCGTATATGATGCCCTGGCTGCACATGGGTAATTTGTTGTGAGTTGTTCACAGGTCACAGTCCAAAACAGAACTGATTTAAGGCTGTAAAGATGGCGGCTTTAAAGGCCAAGACAGGAAGTGACATCATCAAGACCAGAACCAGAAGTGATGTCCTCATGCGCATTTGGAACCGGAAGTGAAGTCATTGAGGGCCGGAAGTGACATCATCGTATGCACCAGAACTGGAAGTGACTTCATCATTGGCACCGGAACCCGTGCGGGATTTCCTGTCTGCAGAGGATTGAGAGAGAAAGTCAGTGCACCTCGCCACCCCCTGGTCTGGCATGAACTACCATTATTCAGGCCCTTCAGCTGCCTCCAAATCACACATGTGTGACAACGTGTTATAATAACGGCTTGGGGATATGAATTATTATGTGGGTGAGTCATCATTTAAATTTGATTAGATAAACTTTATTAACCCCACGGAGCAATTCAGATATACACAGCAGCAGATAAATAAAAGACACAATAAGGATCCAGGCTGTGTTATTGTGGTATTCCCTATAAATATCTGGGAGTGCAGCTGGATGACAAATTGGACTGGACTGCCAATACTGATGCTCTATGTAAGAAAGGTCAGAGCAGACTATACTTTCTGAGAAGGTTGGCATCCTTCAACATCTGCAGTAAGATGCTGCAGAAGTTCTACCAGACGGTTGTGGCGAGTGCCCTCTTCTACGCGGTGGTGTGCTGGGGTGGCAGCATAAAGATGAAAGACGCCTCACGCCTGGACAAACTTGTTAAGAAGGCAGGCTCTATTGTAGGAGTAAAGTTGGACAGTTTAACATCGGTGGCAGAGCGACGGGCATTAAGCAAACTCCTGTCAATCATGAAGAATCCACTGCATCACTGAACAGTGTCATCTCCAGGCAGAGGAGTAGCTTCAGTGACAGACTGCTGTCACCGTCCTGCTCCACTGACAGACTGAGGAGACCCCACACTATGCGACTCTTCAATTCCACCCGGGGGAGTAAATGCTAACATTTTTTTTTTTTTTTCATTTTTTTCATTTTTATTACTATTTAATGTAATATTGTTTCTTTGTATCAGTATACTGCTGCTGGATTATGTGAATTTCCCCTTGGGATTAATAAAGTAACTATCTATCTATCTATCTATCTATCTATCTATCTACTTACCCTTTACCTATTTTCTACTGTCACACTTTAAGATTAACACATACACATATGTAGATATCCGGACATTCACAGACCCTAACCACAAAAGTAGCGTATGAAAGACGTACGCACAGCACGTTATTCCCTAGCACTTTAACCCACACAAGTACCGGATGACTAACACAAGCACAATCCGCTTTCCCTGGTACTCCAAGAGACTTACGTATCATAGGCTCGAACAACGTGCAATGTCTTAGGGCTTGCTTAAATGTCACGCTCAGAACGTGCACGCCACGTGTTCCCACCGTTCATTTGACGCGTCCTCTAAGTACGTCCTCAGAAATTTACGAGAGGTGTGCGCAAGTTGCAGTACAAGTAAAAAGTCAGGGCAGCGCATTGTGATCAAAGTCAGACCGTGATGTCAGGGTCTCTGTTTACTGTCTACATGTGACAGAAAGCCACTTTGAGGATCGATGTGCCTGAATGGTTCGATATGGTGAAGCAAAATGCACTCGTGGTGCTTTTATATTCAAACGTTGCATATTCCCCACATGATACATTTTAAAAGTCTCACATATCATCTTTTGTGCCCTGTTTTTTTTTGCACCTTCACAGCAGCCTCAGAATGTACGGCGGCTTATTTGCGCCACAGAGAAAAAATTAAAGACACGGTGAAAAGGTGTATTTTGTGATTAAAGTGGATATTTTGGCTTAAATCTCGAAATGTCCACTTTAACGTTGTAGTTTATTTTATAATTGAAGCAGACCGTCGTAAACATCATCTTAAAACTGACCCAGTTGTTAATCGTTACCTGCTTCTGTGGTTGACAGCAGCAGCAGGCAGCGATCGCCACACAGAACACATCACATGTATGATATTCCAGCTCTCTGCACATTTAGAATCTTTAAATTTATACTTGATATCACTTTCATGGTGAAATGCATTAAAGTGTGTATGTTACATTTTACAGATACATCGTTAACTTCATTTAAATAATGAATACTGTTAATAATTACACGTGTGGTGGCAGAGCGGTAGCGCTGCTGTCTCTCAGTATGGAGTCACGTCACTGGTGTTCCCTGCCTGCAGTTTGCATGTTTTCTTGGTGGGTTTCCACCGTGTGGTGCGATTTCCTTGCAAAGACATGAAGGTTTGGGGATTTGGTGACACTAAAATGATTCCAGTGTGTGTGTGCATGTGTGTGTTCAGCTTGTGATGAGCTGATGCCCCGTCCAGGGATTTTGTTTCTCTGCCTTGTGCTCGATGCTAGCTGGAATGGACACATCCCTGGATTGATGGATGCAATCATTAAACATCCTTTTCAGAGATATTGCGGTAAGGTATCCTCGGAATTTATTGGATGTTTCAGGCAATTCACAACACAGTGAAGCCGAACCTTTTTCTCACCGTGATGATATCTCGCACTGCCACCTGGTGGAATCTTCCAGATTTACGTAAAGTACACGCGAAAGTGTTCACAGTACAACTCTTACGTAGCAGTACCGTCCGCTGAAGCACGCATCGCGTCACGTGAAGTATAAACTTGGCCTTAGATGAATCTCAAACCTGAATATTACCTTTGGTCTCCATGAATATATTCAAACATCCCTGGCTAGCGGCCATTTATCAACCAGTGAATGTTTTACTTTAACGTACTGTTCATTACTGGACAGAGCTCTTCATCCACAGCTTGATAAACCTCACAGCTCGGATCATATGGCACTTCCACACTGCTCCAGGTGCTCAAAAAATTTACCTTATTACTTCAATCACTCTGAATATGAAGACAAAGTACAGGTGCTGGTCATAAAATTAGAATATCATGACAAAGTTGATTTATTTCAGTAATTCCATTCAAAAAGTGAAACTTGTATATTAGATTCATTCATGACACACAGACTGATGTATTTCAAATGTTTATTTCTTTTAATTTTGATGATTATAACTGACAACTAATGAAAGTCCCAAATTCAGTATCTCGGAAAATTAGAATATCAATTAAGACCAATGCAAAAAAAAAGGATTTTTAGAAATGTTGGCCAACTGAAAGGTATGAACATGAAAAGTATGAGCATATACAACACTCAATATTTAGTTGGGGCTCCTTTGGCCTGGATTACTGCAGCAATGCGGTGTGGCATGGAGTCGATCAGTCTGTGGCACTGCTCAGGTGTTATGAGAGCCCATGTTGCTCTGATTGTGGCCTTCAGCTCTTCTGAATTGTTGGGTCTGGCGTATCGCATCTTCCTCTTCACAATACTCCATAGATTTTCTATGGGGTTAAGGTCAGGCGAGTTTGCTGGCCAATCAAGAACAGGGATATCATGGTCCTTAAACCTGGTACTGGTAGTTTTGGGCACTTGTTGCAGGTGCCAGGTCCTGTTGGAAAATGAAATCTGCATCTCCATAAAGTTCATCAGCAGCAGGAAGCATGAAGTGCTCTAAAACTTCCTGGTAGATTGCTGCGTTGATCTTAGACCTCAAAAAAACACAATGGACCAACACCAGCAGATGACATGGCACCCCAAACCATCACTGACTGTGGAAACTTTACACTGGACCTCAAGCAACGTGGATTCTGTGCCTCTCCTCTCTTCCTCCAGACTCTGGGACCTTGATTTCCAAAGGAAATGCAAAATTTACTTTCATCAGAGAACATAACTTTGGACCACTCAGCAGCAGTCCAGTCCTTTTTGTCTTTAGCCCAGGCGAGACGGTTCTGACGTGGTCTCTTGTTCAAGAGTGGCTTGACACAAGGAATGCGACAGCTGAAACCCATGTCTTGCATACGTCTGTGTGTGGTGGTTCTTGAAGCACTGACTCCAGCTGCAGTCCTCTCTTTGTGAATCTCCCCCACAGTTTTCAATGGGTTTTGTTTCACAATCCTCTCCAGGGTACAAGCGGTTATCCCTATTGCTTGTACACTTTTTTCTACCTCATCTTGTCCTTCCCTTCGCCTCTCTATTAATGTGCTTGGACACAGAGCTCTGTGAACAGCCAGCCTCTTTAGCAATGACCTTTTGTGTCTTGCCCTCCTTGTGCAAGGTGTCGATAGTCGTCTTTTGGACAACTGTCAAGTCAGCAGTCTTCCCCATGATTGTGTAGCCTACAGAACGAGACTGAGAGACCTTTTAAAGGCTTTTGCAGGTGTTTGGAGTTAATTAGCTGATTAGAGTCTGGCACCAGGTGTCTTCAATATTGAACCTTTTCACAATATTCTAATTTTTCGAGATACTAAATTTGGGTCTTTCATTAGTTGTCAGTTCTAATCATCAAAATTAAAAGAAATAAACATTTGAAATACATCAGTCTGTGTGTAATGAATGAATCTAATATACAAGTTTCACTTTTTGAATGGAATTACGGAAATAAACCAACTTTGTCATGATATTCTAATTTTATGACCGGCACCTGTATAGAAAGTTAAATGCAGAGTAGTATTTGTTACATGAATAATAATAATACCAGTAGAGAAAAGCATAAAAGAAAATGTGGATATTAAAGTCTGGATTTACAGTTGTCTCAAGAATAACGAGAAGGCATCAAAAAGCTTTGGGGCAGCCGCCCGTATATTGTGCCCTGACTGCAAAAATGGGTTTGGTTGGTTAGTTGTGTTCAGGTTCAAGTCCCAAACAGAACTGATTTTAAGGCTGTAAATATGGCAGCTTTAAAGGCCAAAACAGGAAGTGACATCATTGGGACCGGAAACGGAAGTGACATCATCAGGACTGGAAGGAACGTCATCAATGAGCCCCGAAAACAGAAATGATGCCATCAATGGTCCCAGAACAAAAACCGGAACTGATCTCTTCAGGACCGGAAGTGACATCATCAATGGGGGCGGAACCATGCTGGATTTCCAGTGGATGGTCTGCAGAGGATTGAGAGAGAAAGTCAGTGCACCTCGTCACCCCCTGCTTTGGTGTGGAACTGCTATTATTCAGGCCCTTTAGCTGCCTCCCAATCGCGCGTAGGTGGCACAGTACATATTCTTTAGAAAAAGCTTACGATAAGTTCAAAAAGATGTCAAGTTTGAATTTCCCAGGGCAGCATTGATCTAGCACTCAAAGTTGTTCATGAGATGCTTTGCTGATGATCAGATGAAAGCAGTCGCACGTGGCTGGTGCCCTCGCCTGACGTCACTCTGGTCTCTTTGTTTAGTCCATCATATTTATTTTAAAATGCTAAGGAAGTTTCGTAAGATGTGACTGATTGGCTGGTTAAATTTGCTCAAACATCCTTTTTCCCAAACAATAAAGTTTTTGATGTTGCTTAGTACCTACTGGCATGTCTTTCTTTCTCAAGCTGTAAACCCAGTTAGCAACTTGTTGTCCCAGATGCCCATCCTTTCACAGGTTATAAAGCACAGGTGTCGAACTTCAGTCCTGGAGGGCCGGAGTGGCTGCAGATTTTCATTCTAACCATCTTCTTCATCAGTGACCAGTTTTTGCTGCTAGTTAACTTCTTCTGCTTTAGTTTTAATTAGCTTGACTCAGGTGGTGTTGTTTCTTTTTCCTTAATTAGCAGCCAAACAATAATGAGACACAAAACGAGCTGCCACATGAACAGCTCACCTGTGCCCACCACACAATATCTGAAAATAAATAAAGGTGAAGGTCTCAGAAAGACTGGTCTACTCAGGTTACCAAAACATTGTGATGGTGTACTTAGAAAAAACAGAAATATGAACAATTTTACAGATGTTTGCTGTGGCAGAATGAGAGCAGAAACAGGCCATGGGATTAAATAATGGGGTTAATTAACAGCAAGAATTGGCTTCTCATTAAGAGATTGGTTGGAGTTTGAAATCCCAGTTTAGCTGGTCATCTGTTGGCTCATTTCTGTTTGGCTACCATTTAATGAAGAAAGGAATGAATTCAGAGGACTGGATCTTTAAAAACAGGGCTGTTATAATGAAGTGAAAAGGAGTTAATTAACAGTGAAAACTGGTCACTGATTAGGGAAAGGGTTCAAATGAAAACCTGAAGCCACTGCGGCCCTCCAGGCCCAAAGTTTGACATCCCTGTTATAAAGTAATTGATACCCTGAGGTACCCTGATACGCCATGTCTTCCTTTCCCGGGCTATAAACCCATTTAGTGACTTGTTGTCCCAGATGCCCACTCCTTCTCAGGTTACAAAGTAATTGATAACCTGTGGCATCACCATGTCTTCCTCTTTTCATTTGAACAGCTGTTTTAACCCTTAAACTGCCATATACTTGGGGTTTAATGCACCCCTGGATGCCAAATATTTTTTTGCTGCACTTTTTAAGGAAAGTCACAATTCACCAAGAAAAAGTGACATTTTAATAGAACACATATTTTTCATGTAAAGTGCATCACAATGGCTGCAACACTGTATGCAAACGTTAACGACGCATACAGCGCCACCCTGCTGTCTGCGCTTGGGAAAGCAGATCATAACCTGGTTTTGCTTCAGCCTCACTACAAACCAATAGTGAGGGAGATACCTACAACCACACTCATTCAGGAAAAGGTCCCCTGAGACAGAGCAGGCTCTGAGAGACTGGAACTATGGACTGGGATATCCTGCAGGGGTCACATAGTGAGAACATCGAGGAGGTTGTTGACTGCACTACTGATTACATCAACTTCTGCTCAGGGCGGCGAAGGAGCAGTACAGAAGAAAGCTGGAGCAGGTTGCAGAATAACAGCATGACAGAAGTTTGGGATGGGATGAAGATTATCACTGGCTGCAGCTAGAAGCGGGGTGCCACCGTCGAGAGAGACGTGGAGAGACCAAACCAAATGAACTTCTTCTTTAACAGGTTTGACCACCTTAACCCACTCTCACCTCAGAGTACTGCACCCTCCACCCATCCTTCTGCTGATACCAGCATAGGTGAGACATCCCCACCCACAATTACAGCAGTGCAGGTGAGCAGATAGCTGAGGAGACTTTGTGCCAGCAAAGCAGCGGGTCCAGATGGAGTATCGCCATGACTGCTGAAGGCCTGTGCGTTGGAGCTGGGGAGTCCTCTACAGCACATCTTCAACCTGAGCCTGAAACAGGGGAGGGTCCCAAGGCTTTGGAAAACATCTTGCATTACTCCAGTCCCAAAGGTATCATGTCCTAGTGAGCCGAATGACTTCCGGCCTGACGTCACATGTGATGAAGACCATGGAGCGGCTGCTGCTTCACCACCTGAGGCCATAGGTCCACCATGCCCTCGACCCTCTACAGTTCACATACCAGGAGAAGGTGGGAGCGGAGGATGCCATCATCTATATGCTACACCAATCCCTCTCCTACTTGGACAGAGGCAATGGTGTTGTAAGAATTATGTTTCTGGACATCTCTAGCGCCTTCAACACCATCCTACCTCTGCTCCTTAGAGACAAGCTGACAGAGATGGGAGTAGATTCACACCTGGTGGCATGGATCGTGGACTATCTTACAGACAGACCTCAGTATGTGCGTCCTGGAACCTGCAGGTCTGACATTGTGGTGAGCAGCACAGGAGCGCCGTAGGGGACTGTACTTTCTCCGGTCCTGTTCAGTCAACATACATCGGACTTCCAATACAACTCGGAGTCCTGCCACATGCAAAAGTTCGCTGACGACACTGCTATCGTGGGCTGCATCAGAAGTGGGCAGGAGGAGGAGTATAGGAACCTAATCAAGGACTTTGTTAAATAGTGCAACTCAAACCACCTACACCTGAACACCAGCAAGACCAAGGAACTGGTGGTGGATTTTAGGAGGACCAGGCCCCTCATGGACCCCGTGATCATCAGAGGTGACTGTGCAGAGGGTGCAGACCTATAAATACCTGGGAGTGCAGCTGGATGATAAACTGGACTGGACTGCCAATACTGATGCTCTGTGCAAGAGAGGACAGAGCCGACTATACTTCCTTGGAAGGTTGGTGTCTTTCAACATCTGCAATAAGATGCTGCAGATGTTCTACCAGATGGTTGTGGTGAGCGCCCTCTTCTACGCGGTGGTGTGCTGGGGAGGCAGCATAAAGAAGAGGGACGCCTCACACCTGGACAAACTGGTGAGGAAGGCAGGCTCTATTGTAGGCACGGAGCTGGACAGTTTGACATCCGTGGCAAAGCGACGGGCGCTGAGCAGGCTCCTGTCAATCATGGAGAATCCACTGCATCCACTGAACAGGATCATCTCCAGACAGAGGAGCGGCTTCAGTGACAGACTGCTGTCACCATCCTGCTCCACTGACAGACTGAGGAGACCCCACACTATGTGACTCTTCAATGACTATAGCCGATTCCGGCGGTTTAAGGGTTAAAAGTGGGGTACAATTTGGGAAGTCGATATGCTTTGATGTGTCTTGTATTTACGTTCATCTAGTGCTGTCTTGAGCAAAAATAATGAAATTTAAGACAAAAATCTGCAAATTTCGCACACCACAACACAGACTCACAAAGACAAATAATGTGGCCAATCCATCCACCAATCAATAAGTAACGAGTACATCAGGTGGAAACATTGATAGGAGTGGGCAGAAAAGACCCCCAGAGGCACTTCTTAGCACACCGTGGTGGAATGAGCCTGTGGCTAAAAGTACTTCAAGGGAGAGCACCTCCTGGAGGGGAATGGCGGGGATTTTTTCATGATGACATCCAAGTTTTCCCACCATCCTCTTTTCCACATCAGCTTCCAGTGTGTCTAGGGTTCACCCCTGTGATATGTTTCCTGATAAGTTTGTTCAGGTATTGTGCTTCTTTTGAGCTCAGGTTGCTTCCTCAGCATAAAACACCACAATGGCTACTATGGACAGGTAGAACATTTCCAGCAGCTTGGTGTACACATCAAGAAACTTGAGTCTCCTTATCAAGTCCAGTCTGCTCTAGTTCTTCTTGTATGCAATTGTGCTGTCAGACCAGTCTAGTTTGCTGTTTAAGTGGAACCCCAGGAACTTGTATCTCTGCAGCGCTTGCACTTCCTCACCCTGAACGGTGACTGGTCACAGAGGCTCCTCAGCATGCCGGAGGTCCACCACCAAGTCTTTTGTCTCGCTGAAGTTGACCTTCCTGTCTCCATTATTAATGCAGCCTATGATGGACGAGTCATCTGAAAATCTCTGTAGTTGGTAGGTGCTGGTATTGTGCTGGAAGTCTGGTGTGTAGAGGGGTGAACAGGATGGGAGACAGGACAGTTCCCTGAGGGGCTCCAATGTTACACACCACCATTTCTGACACACATTCCTTCAGCCTCTGATTCTAAGCTTTCTGGAGAATCTCTTTGGGTGTCACTTTTCGGTGACGGCCCTGTAACATCAGGTGAGATCACTAGTTCTGAGGAACGTCCTTCTAATATAGTGTCACATCTTGGTCAACAGAGGAAAAAACCTACTACTGCCTTTGTCACCTTCACATCGAGAGTGCCTATACTACCAGATAACAGGTGCCAGCTTGCCCCTTTTTCTGCCCTTAATCATCCCAGCTCAGCACAAAACCAGCCCACTAATCGGCACCAGGGTGTTGACAAGAAGAAGCAAATTCAGAGACGAGCTGTTCACCATGGAAACGAAATAAGCCCACACATCAGTTCTGTATGCTTACATCTGTCTGTAATTTTTTTTTACTGCTGTCTATTGGTCAGGTAGTCCATGATCCAGGAGATTGTGGGGGCATCAAGATTGAAAGTTCTGAGTTTTTTCCCCAGTCGATTAGTCAGAATGGTTTTAATAGCACTGCAAACATCAAATAACTTGATCATGACTGTGGTACCAGCTTTGTCCAAGTGGGAGTAGGCTCTGTGGAGCACGGAGATGAGTGCATCCTCCAGACCTATATGTGCCTGATAGGCAAACTGCAGAGGATCCAGATGTTCTAACACCAGGGGTCTGAGCTGTTTTAGGACCAGCCTCTCTCAAAGGTCTTCATGGTGTATGAAGCAAGAACAACTAGTCTGTGGTCCTTTGGATCACTGGAATGCCCTTCCTTTGGCACTGGGATCACGCAGGATGTTTTCCACAGCTGCCAATTCAAGGAAAGGGAGAATAGGTGCTGAAGGACCCCACAGTGCTGGCCGGCACATGTTTTAAGCACCCTGGGGCTGAATCCATCCATCTTTGAAGCTTTGTTTACCGGGCTCTCTCCTCACTTGATCAGCAGAGACAAACAGTCCAGTGAGTGAAGGGGGGCTGGAGACCACAGGAGAAGGTCATAGACTCTGGAACCTCCTCAATTTGCACACAAAGGCTAGCGGTGTTGGAGGAGGGCTAAAACGTCAAGAATGAGTCAAACCTGCAATTCCATACTTGACCAGAGGTGTCACCATTTCCTCATTTCTCCAGAATATCATGTGCAGATGGATCTTTGTTGTGGTAAACATATCCAAGTTCTCTCACCAAGTTTTCTTTTATAAATCCCAACTTTTGAGAGGAAAGCTACATACACACATTTGTGCAACTGCAAGTTTTAAAAATCTGAAATCCCTGGTCTTTTCGATTTTCTGAAATTAAACTGTAGACACTCTAGGTGCCAGATCTCTCAAAAGGGCTTATTTGAAAATAAAAAAAGGGAAACAAAATTAATTGTCAAATTCCAAGGCTAAAATAAATTGTGAGTGAAAGTCTCTCCCCTACATGGCTTACCATGGCGCCTTCCTTGAAATACAGTGGTATCTCGGTATACGAAGTCCAACTTGGTATACGTCCTGTTTGGACACGAAAAATTTTGCTTGGTATACGACCTTTGTTTCCGTGCTAACCTTGTTTACCTCTCTTGAGACAAAGCCACGACTCCCCACGAGCGTCAGTGCGCCAGTTGCTAGCATTCAGTGAACAACCCGCGCTACAACTCTCTGTGAACTTTCACGTGTGCGGTATAGCGGGTCCACAGCTCCTGTCGAAGTCCAGCTTTAAAATAAATAATCACCGCGCTCGCAGCTTGGTGAGGGGGCGTGGTGGTTATGTGGCTGAAAGGTTGTCAGGGTGATTCGCGATGTGGCCGTTTCTCACCAAAGTGTACTTGTGAGGGACCGTCCGCATTCATGATTGTTCCTGGGGCTGCTTATCTTGATAAACAGAAGCGCGAGTCGGCTAGAAGGGGAGTAAAAAGAAAGAACGGACGAGAGGGTGAGTGAGTGAGAGAGAGAGAGAGAGAGAGAGAGAGAGCGAGCGAGCCAAGTAACTGAAGTAGGCAGAGTTAACGTCAGCTGCAAGTAGGGCGACTCCCCTTCTTCTTGTTTTTTTTTTATTTTTAAAGAATGCTTCCTGCTCTATTTTAACTTCGTTGTTTTTAAGAAGACTTTTTTCTATTGTTTTTAACCTCCACGTTTCACTTCTGATTTTATGGATTATTTATTGGAACTTTGGAGACTGCACTTTAATTTGAACACCTTGTTTTGTTAATTGTTTTAATAAAAGCACCTTGCACTTTTTCACCATCCCCTTGCTTTGTTGTTACCGATGAGGTTAGCAGTGAGGCACATTACCGACGGTGTAGGGTTCAAGGGCTCCCCGGCAGCAGATGGGAGCATACAGCAAACCCGCATCGTCACAACGTGATTTTGTGTTTTTTTCATGTAAATTTGAATTGATTGTTGAAAAGTATGAAGGTGGCATGCGTATCCGGGACATGGCTGTTGCATACCATTTGCCGAGAACGATGGTATCTACGATTGTGAAAAACAAAGATGTTATTAAAAAGTAAAGCGAAGTAAAATTTTCATTTATTTCATCTAATTGCTTTTGTATTTATGTATTTTAGTATTAAGCAGTGTTTAATTATTTTATACAACCCCATCAATGTACAGGGTGGGCCATTTATATGGATACACCTTAATAAAATGGGAATG
>JANRMT010062789.1:955749-985623 GCA_026402145.1 Polypterus bichir lapradei | reverse complement strand
ATAGATAGATAGATAGATAGATAGATAGATAGATAGATAGATAGATAATGCAGGTTTGAAATTATGTTTCCTTTAAATGGCTGCTGATTTAAAAGATCAAACCTCGATCACAGCCTTATGTTTAACGCACAGCAGCAGCTCCCGTTCCCATCTTTATTGTGCTGAGTTCATTTTATTGCCTACATTTCACTTGTGCTACACATTCATCTGTGAGAAGCCTGCATCCTGACAATGTCTTTCTTATTTTAACCACGAGCATAAAAGACCACCTGTCTACGTAGACCTTTTTAGCTGGTCCCTCGAGTGGGCATCTGACTGCAATTGATTTCCGAGGCCTGACATTGATAGATGCTACAAACGGCTTGTTTTACTCCAAGTGTCAGAAAGCAGGAGTCGTATCGGCAAACACATTTCTTCTTCTTCGTCTTTTTTTTTTTTACTGTACAATTTTTAGCAGGTACTTTGAATTCAATGCTAAAGTCAAAAATGTTAAGAATGAAACAGATGGAATGCCAATACGTCCTAATTAAATGTGGAATAAGAATGAGTGTGATGTGCAGTTACAGAAGGAGAAAGTCAGAGGAGAGGGAAGGGGCACTCAGACAAAGAGAAGCAAGGATCTCTACGATTTTCTGTCATTTTGGTCATTTTGACATGTTTACTTGGATTGTTTTTGCTCCTGAAATGGACCCTTGGGCTTCTACAAAACCCCACCCTTCTGACTCCCTACGTTTTTTGTGGAGGTAAGGATGGGATCATCACCCTGAAAATGTGACAATGGAAGAAATAGGTGTGGATTTTAGGAGGCCCTCCTCGAGTCCTGTGCCTCCTGGTTATAAATGGTTGTTACTTTCAATACTTTGAAATCATTTACAGTTTCTTGTCACTGCTGTCACTCACAGGCAGGCAGTGAGGTGTAGTGGGTAAGGCTTTGGACTTCAAATACCACCTCTGACATGATGGGACCATAAACACGTCACTTCACCTGCCTGTGCAGCAACTGGAAAAACAAAAATTCAACCAATTGTGTCTCAAATGTTGTACATTGCCTTGGATAAGATTGTCAGACAAAAAAATAACAGTTTAATAGCATTGAAAGGGAAGTTGGGTGGGGGGGGGAGGGTATTATAGTCATGGGAAACTTAACTAGGCTAACCTTTGTCACATACATGTATGTGGGAGACAACCTCAGGGCACATTTAATATATATATACTTTATACTCCAAGCCAGAGGGTGGCACTGTTGTCTAATGCCTTCTCGCTTCTCTCCTCTGCGGAAAGGAAGGTTGATGCATAGATATAGAATTACCAGACACCACATGATTAGCAGAATCATATGTCAACGTCACCGCCATATTGCGAGTGGCACTGCTGTGGAGTGAAGTAATGGATAAAGATGTCTCACGCATGTGCTGCTTGGGATTGTACAAACCGCTGTACGCTCCAAACCAGATCACGGGGGATCACATTTCATAGGTAAGGCTGAACAGTTGTTTTGGTTATACAGTATCTGGCCATTAGAAAATCCCATTTTATAATCTTAACTTTAGCTACGCCAGGCTAAGCTAGCAAAGCTATGTATTTATGTGCTCAAGTGAGCTTCCAAAAAACATTTTGGCTAAACGTATTTAGTCACTAACTATGTAGAGTGTTGTTAGCTATTAACATTTCTCAAACTTTAAAGGTTTCCCAAAGAAATCCACCTCAGGAAGCAGTAGGAGGTCAGATAGCCCTTAGACGGGATTTTAAGAAAGCTGTCATGCGATGTGTGCCATGCTAGTTTGGTAACAGATGTTATACCGGCATCATATGATCAAAGCTACCACTCGCTCACATTAAAAAACAAAGGGTGTTTGATGATTCCTTCTGAGGGTCCAGTCAAGGTGGTCAAAGTAGCTGAGCGTATTATCCGACAGTCGACATTAGGGCAAGCTGTCAGTGTATCTTTGATCAATCGGTTTGTTTGGGCTGAGATTGGTTCAGATGATGCGTTTTTTCTTAAGGAGCACATCGAGGAAACTCAGTTTGAAATTGACCACCATCATTTTATGCTCATGTCTTTAGCAGTGTCTGTCTTCCACAAACTAAGGCTGCACCATATTACCAGACTGAATACTCTCAAATTACAGGATCTGAGTGAGCGAGAGGAGTGCCAGTCTGTAGGAGATCAGTGAGGTTGTGGAGAGCTTTTTTGTATTCAGTTGTGAACAGGGAGCCAGCGAAGATGAGATAGAATCGGTGTGACATGTTCAGTGGATTTAGAACAGCAGGTTATTATCCTGGAAGCAGAATTTTGTAGAAGTTGTAAGCAATGGAAACGTTTTTGTGGGATCCCAGATAGAATAGTATTACAGTAATCTATACGTGAGGTGACTTGGGCATTAACTGATACTTCAGTACCGTGTTGCGTAAGAACAGGATGAAATCTAGAAATGTTTTGGAGATGGAAGAAGACAGTCCGAGAAATGTTACTTATATGGGAGGAATTATTTAATAATAATAGTAATAATTATTATTATTATTTAATAATTGCCATTACTAGTGTATAAATGGATATAAATAATTGCATTTAAACAATTCGCCAAAATCTGTTGTACGTAAACGATACTGTTTTAAATGTTATTGTTTTTTCATCAGAAAACCCGGGTTCCATGTCTACCTGTATTAGTTTAAATGGCAGTTTTACCACTCGCAATAGGGCGGATGCGCTGACTTATCGTGTCGACTGGGCAACACAGTGAATGCGGCGTCTATCTATATATGTCTATGGGTTGATGGCTCATCAATCTCTGACATCACTTCCGGTTTGTGCAGACGTCATAATTGGCTCCAGCAGCATCTAGAGGCAGTCTGAAGAAGGCTCACATCCGAACAAGACAAACTGTTTGTTTTTGTAATTATTTTTTTTTTTGTTCTATTTGGCAATATAACATATGGGGATCACCATGGTGTCCCCAACTGTTTCTGACATTTCCTGTGTCTCATTGCACCTTACAAACAGCAAATTAGAAGAGCAGGAATGTTTAGACATAATCGGTGACTGTTTTATAACACAACATGTTAAAACATCAATGAGGGGACAAAGTGGACTATGGGAGGAAACCCACGCAGACACGGGGAGAACATGCAGACTCCACGCAGGGAGGACCTGGGAAGCAAACCCGGGTCTCCTAACTGTGAAGCAACAGCACTAGCACTGCGCCACCGTGCCACCCTATAGTGCCTTTCATATTTATCTATTTTATAGTGCCTTCTGTATCTATCTATCTATCTATCTATCATATAGTGCATTTCTTATAATTTTCTAATGCCTTTCATTTCATTTTTATCTGTCTAATATCATCTAGTGCCTTTCATATCTATCTATCTATCTATCTATCTATCTATCTATCTATCTATTATATAGTGCCTTTCATGTCTATCTATCAATCTATCTATCTATAAAAGTCGACTGAAACTTGAATTCATGTATCATAAACTAACGAACAATTTAGAAATGTTCAGCGACATGTGGGGGACACAACAGGTACTGTGTACTGTGGAGGGGGGCGAACTGGTGATCAACTGGGAATGACAAGTAATGGTAGGCATCAACAATATGTTTTAATAATGTACTGAGTAGGAGGAGTGTAAAGGGGGAGTAGTGGTGGTCTTTGTATTATGATGAACTGTCAATTTTTTTGATTTTCTTATTAATGTGCGGAGTAGGAGGAGTGTAAAGGGGGAGCAGTGGTGGTTGTCTGATATATACCTTTTTGTTATTATCCTGAATATTGGGATTGTTTGTCTTATGACTGTGTATATTGTTAATGTTCATAATAAAGGTCATTTTAAAAATAAATAAAACTAATATCTATCTATCTATCTATCTATCTATCTATCTATCTATTATATAGTGCCTTTCATGTCTATCTATCTATCTATCTATCTATCTATCTATCTATTATATAGTGCCTTTCATATCTATCTATCTATTATATAGTGCCTTTCATATCTATCTATTATATAGTGCCTTTCATATCTATCTATCTATCTATTATATAGTGCCTTTCATGTCTATCTATCTGTCTATCTATCTATTATATAGTGCCTTTCATATCTATCTATCTATCTATCATATAGTGCATTTCTTATCATTTTGTGCCTTTCATTTCATTTATATCTGTCTAATACAGCGTTTCTCAACCTTTAATATTTGCGACCCGAGTTTTCACAACAGCCTAACATTTTTTTTAAACCCTAATAAAATTTATTCCTATATTTTTTTGCTGCAGATACGCCGCTACAAGTTTTATTATACCTACTTAGCTTTTATCAACATTTATCTAAGTCTGTATTAATTTTTTTAGTATCAGAATGTAGTTTAAGTTAATTTGTTTTGGTTTCAATAAATGTATTTTTCATATTGTTTTCTTTTTTTCATATCTTCGTGCCCCCTTTTTTGTTACTTCGGGGGTGCACCCCACAGGTTGAGAACTGCCGGTCTAATATCAAATGCCTTTGAAATGTATCTATCTATCTGTTATATAGTGTCTTTTAGATATATAAAGGAGTATATAGGTGTCTTTCATATCTATCCATCTTACATAGCACTTTTCTTTTTTGCCTCCCTGTCCTTTATTAAGATGTTATATCTTTCCTTTTTAAACAGTTCTGTTATCGATCTTGTACAGAGTCTGCCTTATCTATCTGTTCATTTACATATAGTGCCTTTCCAATCCATTCATCTATTATATTGTACCTTTGTATTGTGGCCAAGTGAAGACACAAGGAAGTCTAACAAATGCCGGGTGCCAGCCAGGTCACCCCAACAGGCACATGTCAGCGTAAAGCAACAAAATAAAAGGGCAGTAGTTTCTGTCTAGCAGGTTCAAAAGGCTCAGTAGAGCAGGTCGGGCTTGGCGGAGGTCCATCTTATGGTTAACCTTCTGGAAACTGAAAGGGGTGGTGGTGGAGGGTCATTTGTCGTCATGGGGCATCTTTTCAATGCTGTGGATGAGAAAAGAGATAATACTGTTAGTGAGAGCGCCCCCTCCTGTCTCTGTGTGGGAATACAAACTCTTGGCAAGTCCGGAAGGTGATCCTCCAACTGGCACACAGGACTCTATGTATCTAACATACAGTATTGTTGTTTTCTTATATATCTATATAACATAAGAGTGTATTTTCTATATCTTTATGTGTTATACAGTGCCACTTCCAACTGTGTGTTTATCGTCTAACTTAAACAGTGTCTATTTTCCATATCTGTAATATACAGTATATAGTGCCTTTCCTGTCTCTCTATCCTACCTAGATAGCCTCTCTTACTAATGTTATTTAGCACCTCTCTTATCTTCAGAGTATATCCTGGCTGTCTTTTATATAGCATGCTGTCTGTTTTCATTATTATTTATTGCAGTTAATGTCTTCCACCCATTCCTGCCCTGACTCCCATATACTATGTGTGCTTTCCATCCATTATTAGCCGTCCTCGCTCAGAATCAATCAGTTTTGTTCATCACTCTCACAGTGAGCATCGTAACAAACTGCTTTGGGGGAAAACAAGAATTCAATACAAAGCGGCCCAGCACGGCGCCCAGCACGTGTCCTCATCAGTGTTTTCTCCTATGTTTCCCACCATAATGACACACAATTCTCTTCAGCCGTGCGTGTTTCTAATAGACGTCGAGATGATGGACTCAGTCCAAGTCTGAAGCAGCTTTATGATGGGCATTTCAATTTTCAGGCAGTGGTGGGCGGCACGGTGGCACAGTGGTATCTTCCACTAACATTAAATTCATATTATATCAAAACCCATTAAGTCTACAGTGCTGTCTGATTGTGACACAAAACTAAACTCCATAGTGGCTCTTTAACCAAACCATAGTTACTAAAGCTAAAACTGAAACTAATCTCTCTGTTATAAAAGAACATCGACGAGACGAGACTATTGCTATTGATATGACATCAACACAAAGAAAATATAAAAATAACATCATGAACAAACAAACAAATAAATAAAAGATCAAAATTAGTGAGGATCCAGATAGGGAGGTTTTGAGCTGCGTACGCTTTTGTGACCTTAAAATTCATTTCGCTGGCGATTTCGAGATTACGAAAAGCAAAACTTATTTGAAAGAGTTTTCGGAGGGTTTTAACGTTTGTTTTAGGGGTGGAAAACAAGGAATCCTGTTTGTGACCGTGTGTCAAGTTATAAAATAACTAAGGAGTCGTTTAGTTTAGTGATCTATTTATACAGTAAGAATAAGGCTGTGAGCAGCCTTAAGTGATGGACCTACCAAAGGGGGGTGGTGGTGGCACCAAAGTGTGGAGTGATGGCTTGATATGGTGTGCCGCTGTGCAGATCACTGGCATTGTAGGGGGCTGTCAGAAAGGAAAAGAAAGAAGGTGGGCTGAGTTAATCGTAAGGTCTACGTTTGCGAGGAGGTGTGTGTGTATGTGTGTGTGCACTCGGGCAACGGTGACGGAGAACACCAGCATGTGAGTTATGAGGTGACAGTTGAGGGGTGTGGGGGATTGGACTCCCCGTTGTCTCCTGTAGAGGGCGATAGCTCCCTAGTTGGAATAAGTTCTTTTGTAATTGCAGCGTTTTAAGTAACCGAAAACTATATACAGTTAGGTCCATAAATATCTGGACAGAGACAACTTTTTGTCTAATTTTGGTTCTGCACATTACCACAATGAATTTTAAATGAAACAACTCAGATGCAGTTGAAGTGCAGACTTTCAGCTTTAATTCAGTGGGTTGAACAAAACGATTGCGTAAAAATGTGAGGCAACTAAAATATTTTTTGAACACAATCCCTTCAATTCAGGGTCTCAAAAGTAATTGGACAAATTAAATAACTGGAAATAAAATGTTCATTTCTAATACTTGGCTGAAAACCCTTTGCTGGAAATGCCAGCCTGAAGTCTTGAACTCACGGACATCACCAGATGCTGGGTTTCCTCATTTTTAATGATCTGCCAGGCCTTTACTGGAGCGGCTTTACTTTCAGTTGCTGTTTGTTTGTGGGCCTTTCTGTCCGAAGTTTAGTCTTCAACAAGTGAAATGCTGGCTCAGTTGGGTTAAGATCAGGTGACTGACTTGGCCATTCAAGAATTTTCCACTTCTTTGCTTTAATAAACTCCTGAGTTGCTTTGGCTGTATGTTTTGGGTCATTGTCCATCTGTATCATGAAATGCCCGCCGCCCAATCAATTTGACGTCATTGATCTGGATTTGAGCAGACAGTATGTCTCTGAACAGAATTCATTGGGCTGTTTCTGTCCTGTGTCACATCATCAATAAACACTAGTGTCCCAGTGCCACTGGCAGCCATCACACTGCCTGACTCCACCGTGTTTTACAGATGATGTGCTATGCTTTGGATGATGAGCTCTTCCACGCCTTCTCCATACTTTTTTCTTGCCATCATTCTGGTAGAGGTTGATCTTGGTTTCATCTGTCCAAAGAATGTTTTTCCAGAACTGTGCTGGCTTTTTTAGATGTTCTTTAGTAAAGTCTAATCTAGCCTGCCTTTCTATTCTTGAGGCTTATGATTGGCTGGCACCTTGCAGTGCACCCTCTGTATTTACTTTCATGCAGTCTTCTCTTTATGGTAGACCTGGATATCGATACGCCGACCAAGCCCTGGAGAGTGTTGTTCACTTGGTTGGCTGTTGTGAAGGGGTTTCTCTTCACCATGGAAATGATTCTGCGATCATCCACCACTGTTGCCTTCCGTGGACGTCCAGGTCTTTTTGCGTTGCTGGGTTCACCAGTGCTTGCTTTCTTTCTCAGGATGTACCAAACTGTAGATTTTGCCACTCGTAATATTGTAGCAATTTCTCGGATGGGTTTTTTTCTGTTTTCACAGCTTAAGGATGGCTTCTTTCACCTGCATGGAGAGCTCCTTTGACCGCATGTTGCCTGTTCACAGCAAAATCTTCCACATGCAAGCACCGCACCTCAAATCAACTCCATCTGCTTAATTGATAAGACATAACGACGGACTTGAACACACCTGCCCACGAAATAGCCTTTGAGTCAATTGTCCAATTACTTTTGAGCCCCTGAAATGAAGGGATTGTGTTAAATAAATGCTTTAGCTGCCTCACATTTTTATGCAATCGTTTTGTTCAACCCACTGAATTAAAGCTGAAAGTCTGCACTTCAACTGCATCTGAGTTGTTTCGTTTAACATTCATTGTGTTAATGTGCAGAACCAAAATTAGAAAAAAGTTGTCTCTGTCCAAATATTTATGGACTTAACTGTAGATATGATATTAAAAGGCGATATCCCTCCCATAGTGATACGGCAGTAAAAATCACATAAGAGAAAATAAACTAAGCTTTCTTTACTGACGATTTACGCTGCATTACAGACAGGAAGCCATGACAAGACATTACCAAGGTGGGATCTCGATCTATACAGCCTGCCATTTTTCGTCACTACACTGGAAGGCTTTTCAGGACGGATGACGATATCACCCATCCATCCGTCGGCTTTGAAGTGTTTGTCTGCTGTCCAAATCTTTTTATACGGTCTTCTCCACGTGTAGGCCCTTACTTAGGTTCCAAACAAGGGAACGAGAGGATTCCATTTCATCTCTAACATACACAAACAGTACAATGCCTATTGTCGTAGTTGTACCTTCTCTCTTCAAATGCTTGCCTAGCAGTTCTAAATGCTGAGAGCCCCGGTGTGCTAACTTTGGACTGGCCTGTATATGTGAGTGGATTTTTGTACAGAGCACAGTGACATTAAATTTATATTCTGATTACACTCGTAAACTCACTTGAAGGGATGAATGAGTACTGGAAAGGAGAGTTTGTTTGAGCATTCATTCGAGGTGTTCACTGAAGTTCTACAGTGTGTGTCATGGCTCAGTCAGGGTCCTTCCCCTGACTGGGGTCCAAATTCATGTGTTATGTCATCTTTCTTCATTTTTGGTTATCTCGCATGTCTTATATCATCATTGCTTGTCTTTAACTTTCAATGTCTCGGTTATGTGCCATGTGTTTTGTGGCTGGTCCCCCAGGGGGCAGGGCCACCTGCCAATCACTGCCAGAAACCGCCCTCTGGGTCTCCCATAGTTCCTGGCAGTTCATTTTGAATGCTAGGGAGTTTTTTTGTGAGTTCCTGAGGTGCTCCTGTGCTTGTGCTTTTTGATATCTCTGCATTTTTTGATTTTTGTGTTCTGTTTTTTTTTTACTTTACCTTGCCATTTCTGTATTGGGACAACATTCGCCTTGGATTGCTTTGTGTTTATAGGCAACTCCACTTTGCCATTGAGCTCTACGGAGTTTAATTGTGTGACTGAGAATTTTGGAGAAGAATAAAACCTGTTTGCTTTAATAAAGCTTCTGCATTTGCTCCATTTATCTAACCAGGGTTTGGCGGTATATCCCCCTCCAGTGGGTGTTACTGGAAGTACTTTTGCAAATTTTTGTTACTTACGAGCTTTGGGACTTATAGTTCATCACAGAATGAACCAACAGAAACAATGGGAGACCCTCTAGTTTAAACGGCGGAGGGCAGTTCTGTGGTGCCCTGTGCACTGGCACTGCTGCACGGCTTCAGACTCTGGGCACCCCAAGGGGATGGGACAACCGAGACAAAGAAAAAGGATGATTTTGTTGGATTTCTGGTTTATTCCAGAGGTGCCAACATCTGTTTACAATAACAGCTAGAAAATATACACAATACACGGCTGAATGCAAGAACATTAACAAAAACAAGAAAAATGAGTGCAGTTGCAGCATACAATAATTACTACTACTACTACTACTACTAATAATAATAATAATAATAATAATAATAATAATAATACATTTGTAATTTCTCAGTAAAAATTGCACTATAAAATATGTGAACTAACTACTCAAGGATACAGCTGAGTTGAATAGTGATGTGGAATCTGAAAGGTGATATATTCAATGATGGTTGATTGATTGATTGATTTAAATTTTATTTTATTGCCCAACTACAACAAAGAAAAAATGTAAGTGCTTATATAAAATGCATTGCAGAAGAAAGAAAGAAAGAAAGAAAGAAAGAAAGAAAGAAAGAAAGAAAGAAAATACAGCCTCTCCAATTCCCAGAGTTCTTCATGAGTATAATATGTGAATTTTATCCCAAAGTGATTCTAACTAAAAGATCAATAGCGGATCAATGTGCTAATGAGATAGGAAGTGGACATCAGCAGCTCTTAGGATCACAGAATCTTTGCTTTTTCACATCCTGAGCAGCGTGGCCAGACATCTTATTTGAACGTAAAATAAGGAGTCTCACCAGCCGATCTATATATATATGGTGCACATGGAAGGCAGCTAGAAGGACCAAAAGGAGGTGATTCCATGCCAGGCCAGGGGGTGGCGGGGTGCAGTAACCCTTTTTCTGTTATAGCTACAGACCAAACCCAGGAAATGCTGCCTGTGCCCGATAACATTCTCTCTTCGGACCCGATGACACCACTTCTGGTGACCTGTTGTAAAAGCAAGACAACCTCCATCACTGCTCATTTCCGTTTTGAACTAATTCTGTGCAATACTATACTATAATTCAAATTTGCAGCCTGATTCAAGTATATGGGTGACTGCCCCCATCTTCTTTCTGTGTCAACATGCTTTATTGATTTTCACTATATATATATATAGATATATATATATATATATCCTTCTATATAAAAGTGGTCGGGATTGTCCTTCCGTCCCGTGAGTGCTACGCAAGCGCAGAGTTTCACACACGCCCCATCCATTTTGCAATGCACAATGGGATTTGTAGTTTCGTTTTTCCAGGTAAAAGATGATTTTCTACTCCAGACTGTGCGATATCTTCTTCTTCTTTCTTACTATATAAAAGCAGTCGGGATTGTCCTTCCGTCCCATGAGTGGAAAGCGTAGCGGTATTCCGCTTATCACAGACTTACTACATGCGGCTTGCGGTACGAAGCGACATGATGTGAGCAGAGTTCTGGTGCTCCCATCGTTCCCTTGCTTTTGTGCGCGATGCGCTGGAAAAATAGACAAAATTATGTCTCTGGAAATAATTAATGTTGATGGAGTACAAATGCCTCACCGTGTAGTAAATATCAGGGGGGTTCAAAAGGGCGACCTCAATAAAAAAAAAAAGTTTAAATTTCATCACAAAAATAACAGAAACTACGAGTATTAAAGTAATACCGCTCAAATGCAATATAACCAAATTAATGAGTTTGTATAAAATATCAAATTGATCTACATATTGAATTGCCTTAAGAAGTGGTCAACTTAAAAGTCGGTCACCTTAAAAGGCGGGTCAGCCTAGTATATATATATATATATATATATATACCTAGATATAAGTATATATATATATATATATATATATATATACACAGTGGTACCTCGGTATACGTCTTTAATCCATTCCAGATCCTTGGACTTATACCAAATGAATTTTTCCCATAAGAAATAAAGGGAAAATGATTAATCCGTTCCCATGAAAAAATTGGCATACATTGATGGGGTTATATAAAATAATTTAAACACTGCTTAATACTAAAATAATAATAATAATAATAATACATTTTATTTATACAAGGCGCCTTTCAGAGAACTCAAGGACACCGAACAAACAGTAAATAAATAAAAGACACAATTATAAACAACTTAAAACATCAGAAAATCTAAAAATTAAAACCAAACAAAACCACTATAATCAGGAGGAAGAAGAAAAAGCCATTTTAAACAAATGTGTTTTAAGTTTACATTTGAAGGATGAGTATGATTTAATATTTCGGAGATCCGCAGGTAATGAGTTCCAGTGCTTGGGAGCAGAACGGCTGAAAGCTCTGCTCCCCATGGTGGTTAGACGGGCGGGAGGAACGGTCAGATGGGTGGAGGAAGAGGATCTAAGGTTACGGGATGGAATAGCAACATGTAGAAGGTCAGACAGATATGGAGGTGCGAGGTTATGGATGGCCTTAAATGTTAGTAGCAGAATCTTAAAATCAATACGAAACTTGATCGGGAGCCAATGAAGCTGCTGCAAGACCGGAGTAATATGGTGAAAAGATGGGATTCCAGTGATGATACGTGCTGCAGAATTCTGGACTAACTGAAGCTTATGAAGAGATTTATTAGGGAGACCAAAGAGGAGTGAATTGCAGTAGTCCAGCCGAGAAGTGACAAGACTCTGAACAAGAATGGCAGTGGTATGAGGAATGAGGGAGGGGCGAATGCAATTAATATTATGTAAGTGGAAGTAAGCAGACCGGGTGATGTTATTAATCCGACATTGGAAGGATAGAGTACTGTCAAGGATGACACCCAGACTCTTGCCTTGAGATGATGGGGAAACAACAGAGTTATCAATAATAAAAGAAAGATTATTGGTTTTGGATAATGATGATTTTGAACCAATGAGGAGAACCTCAGTTTTGTCACTGTTTAATTTAAGAAAATTTGAAGAGAACCAGGATTTAATTTCAGAAATGCAGTCAATAAGCGAGGGTGGCGGAAAAGAGGAGGTGGGTTTACAAACTAAACTACATAAATACAAAAGCAATTAGAAGAAATAAATGAAAATTTAACCTCACTTTACTTTTTAATAACGTCTTTGTTTTTCACAATCATAGATACCGTCGTTCTCGGCAAACGGTATGCAGCAGCCACATCCCGGATATGCATGCCACCTTCATACTTTTCAACAATCAATTCAAATGTACGCGAAAAATCACAAAATCACACGGAAATTCACAGAGAGTTATAGCGCGTACTGACGCTCATGGGCAGTAGTGAGTTTGTCTCGAGAGAGGGTAGCGCGCGGTGTTCTGGCACGCGAATCGTATTCCAAACAAAGGTTGTATACCAAGCAAAATTTTTCACGTCCGAACAGGACGCATACCAAGTTAGACTTATTCTAAAGCGGACATATACCAAGGTACCACTGTATAAATATACTGTATATATATATATATATATATATACTAGGGGTTTTGCTCGCCAACCACCCTGGCCTGTGCTATGTACCTGCCACTCATGTTGTGAAGAGGGGGGCTGAACGCACCCCAAGAAGACGCGGTCGCTCCTCCGAAACCCCCTCTTGAACGGTGATACAATGGGAAACAAATATATTTTTTTTTACCTCCTCTTTGCTCGATCAGCTGCCGTGCCGTATGATCTGCACCTCGCATGGCGTTTTGAATGTTTAAAAGCCTGTACAGCTGCTGTCGTACTGCTTGTGTTTTATTTCCGACCCCAAGCCTGGTTAAATCTCTTGGCACAGAGTCTTGTCTCTCGGGACGTGAGTTCTTGATATTTTTTTAGTTTATAATTTTAAAACGGAATAAGAATCTGAAAATCTAACAATATCACATTAAAGTTTGATAAATTGTGAAAAGAAAGATACCAAACATATATATATGTGGGTTTTATAGTAAGCCTGATTTAAAACGTGACAAAAAACATGACATAAAAACGTCATAAAATCATTGCACATAAATCATTGCACTTTTTGGCTTAGGATTTTATATATATGTATATATATATATATAGTGGAACAAGCCTCGGAGACAGACACACACACATTTATTTACAACTAGAAAAATACCCGCGCTTCACAGCGCCGAAGTACTGTCTTAAAATTTTTATTAAGAAGAAAAGTAAACCTTTTTAAACTGAGGGAAAATATGCCAATAATTATTTGTTAAGGATCTCTTTGCATACCATATTGTGAGTTCGGCCCTCCAGTTGTAATATGACCAAGCTGTGCGCTGAGCTTACTCTTGAGCATTCAACGTACAGTTGGCCATGTGAACAGTAATCTTGTTTCAAATCTCACAGCTTGGATTGCTGCTGTCATAATCGGTTTGAGTTTCATGGTTTGTTTCAATTACGACAGTATTTGCAGGACTTGTGTTGAAGTGACATTCGGCATCTGTCAAGCGTTGTAAGTATACAACCGGTTTCATCGATAACTTCACATTGGTGCGTACGCACAGAAATGTAACGTTTCCACGCTCAAATCGCGATGTATAAAACTTACACTTGGCGTAAAGCCACGCACTTTTCCACGGTACCTCATACCTTGTCGTACGCCAGTTCTCCGCTCGGTTTTTGCAGACTGGCGCCATCCAGTGTCAAAGCAGTGCTACTGTTTCTGTTTTGTTACTCCTTATTTTCCTGACGCGGCTTTATAAATACACTGAAACTAACCGCATATTGTTGATTAGTGTAATGCATCTGATTGTAATTAACCTGTAACATTATAATGGTCCAGGGAATAGCCATAGTATTCCAAATACCATAACTGCTTTAGCGTTGTTACTCTCACTGCACCTTCTTCTTTTTCTTCTTTCAGCTGCTCAATTTAGGGGTTGCCACAGCGGATCCTGTTTTTCCATATTCCTCTCACTGCACCACTCGGAGTATTTATATCACGGTATCTGAGTGTGAATCACAGCAGCAGCTGATTGGAAAGAGAAATATCAGTATACAGCATCAAGCCCACGCTGCCTCAGCCACGACAAAACGTTTCAAAGCCTTTCCTGTACGGACCTCGCGGTTCAGAAACAGTTTCATCCCAAGCACTATAAACGCACTCAATCAAGTGCTCCTTGTAGAACTGTTGGTACTTATAAGCACAATCACCTCACTTTAAACTTGCACTACAGTTATAATATTGCACAACCTGCGCCACTTTATAAAGCGCGTATTAACATATGATGACGATATCATTTTTAAGATGAAATGCAGCAAAATATGTTGATTATATTACACAGATAAAACTTTTAACTTCATTTAAATAATCTGTATTGTTAATAATTAAACACGTGAGGACACGGTACCGCAGCGCTAGCAAGTTCATGTATTGTTCCTGCCTCGCGCTGTATATTTGCTGAGGATGGCGCGACACTGGAAGGATAGACAGATAGAATAATTAAACGCGTACTATGAAGATATTTCAATGTTCCTTAAAAGTTTTGAAGAATCGTCGTTGTAAGCTTACAGATGGCTTAATGTCTATTACAGAGCTGATGGTGTGGTGATTGGGTATTTGGGAAAAGAAAAGTAAGCACAGGAACTGAAGGTTAGTACATTTGAAAGAGACAGTATTGCTACAGTAATTTCATCGAAGGTTGCGCATGGCACAGCAGCATCTTGCGTGAGACATGAACAATCACTACGCCATCGTGTTCTTAATAACATGCTTTCATTCCAGTCATCAGGAAAATTATACCACGTATACATCTCAGTATTTTAGTTATTCAGAGAGCTGTAATATCACGAATGTAATGGATTCTGTGTCCTGTTGGAGGAAGAGAAAGAACGGAAGCACGTAGTGATTCACACACATACAGCATATTGAAGATCAAATACAAAACAAAGCGTTTAACGTGCTACTTTAGTTACGATGGGATTTGAGAAACTAGTAAATTAAATGATTTTAAGATGAACTTTATGTTCTACTTTAATGACAAAATAAACTACGTGATTAAAGTGGAAATTTTGAGAGAGATTAAAGTTGACATTTTGTGCTTTTTTCCCACTGTGTGCCTATTTTTTTTTTGTCTGTACCCTAATAAGTTCAGATGGTGGGCTACAACTCGCCTTTTCATGGCGACTTTGATATGTGACTTCTTTTTTATTTTGGCACTGTGCAACTTTGTGAACGTGAGCTTTCGAGTTTCTCCGACACTCTATGTCACTCGATCAACTTCCTTTTGTTGTTCATACCACTGTTTAAATCAACAAATAGTATGCTTTTCCTTTGCCTCCACTTGGTATTCGCTGAAATTCTTCTATTTTCCCCCGTGCTTTTCACAGAAGGATGAGCTTAAGGGCGATTTATATTGATTTGCATATTCAAAGAGGCGTAATTCTGGGAGGAGTTGGGGCGGGACAGCAGGCGTGTGTACGAGCGTTACTTTTCACGCTGACCGGGATTTAAGGAGTGGAAGAACGTGGATGTTGGAGTACGCACAGATTCCTGCATCTAGATTTTTCTGTGCGTAAGCACATTTTGGCTTTTGTGCTTACATCATGTTATAGTGCGAATTCTACGCACGCCTTTATGCATGAGGCCCCAGGCCTCTTTCTCCAGTGCCTCTCTTCGCCGCCTCCACTCCTCACCTCCAAGACTCTTGTCTACTTCCGCCCGACTCCAGTCATCAAATGGAGGGAGGCTGCCCCTTATATACAGGCCCTGATGTGCTCCAGGTGCTTCCCAATGCTACTCCACCGACATTCCCCTGTGTGGCAGAAGTGCCGGCTGCGCTCCTGGAAGCACTCTGAGTGTCCCCGGTCTTCTTCCCCCCAGCACTTCCGGGTGTGGAGGAAGTGCTGAGGTCCAGGGGTCTCCATAATGAGTATGGGGAAAATATGCGTATGGGGAAAATACATATACTGTTGTGACTGTGGTCATCAGTAATTCACTATCTCTAATGCCAATGGTGCAAGGACATCTCCATAGCTGTTCTGCTACATCTGGTAAATAGTAAACCAAGGGCAAAGTAATAGCAGGATCAGGCTTACTGCGTATCTTCCTTGTCGCATGATGTTTAGAACATTTAACACCGGGCTTCTACCTGCTCTTCCGTGAACTCTCCTGTCTTGTCTGCCACAGTGGTGATTGTGAGCCGCTGGTGTTCTTCTAATATGAAGATGGGAGCTAAAGCAGGACAATCACCTGTGCTGCAGCTCCTAACAGCTCCTATTCTGAATGAAGTCTCGAGACTGGACCTGCCGTCTCTCTATAGTGATAAGGCTCCTGTATGTTTCTTGAAAACCAGGACTCAACTTCTTGTCTCTCGTGCAACTCTGTGACCCAAGCTTGATGATACATGTATAAAAAAACAATGCTTCTTAAACTGCAAAAAATATTTTATTTGAAAATGAGATGTTAGATTTTTTTAAAATAGAAATACAGGTATGAATACAGAACAGTAGAGTATCCGCATAAGACACAACTACCCACGCAGACGGTCAGTGGAGCACTGACTCAGAATTCGGCTTGTGTGTGATGCCGTGCCTGCTCTATTACCGAGCCTCGCTGAGACTGCCCAAGACTCGAAATTTTGCAACAGACTGTCAGTTTCTTTTGGTCTAACAAGAAAAAGACAGCCTACTGTAGGGTACCTGGGACATGGCAAAAGATTAGGTGTTGCATTGAGAATGTTTTGCATTGCTGGCCATTTCTGGTTGAAAAAATGTTTGTTATACTGAAATGTACATTTCATTAAAATTAAATCCTTTAAACATGATGTTGTATGAAAGTTTGTCTGGGCCCACAAAAAGTATTGGTTTTTCTGAAAATTTTGCTGCTAAAGTATTTGCTATAACAGGATCTGACCTATATATACAGTACAGTATATATATATATATTGTGGCAGACGGCCGGGGTCCATGCCCGGCCGGGACGCCCCTTTATTGTATATTCAAGGGAAGCAGCCCTGAAAGGTGCAATACTTCCCCTGGACGCTAGATGGCTGCCTCCCTGGGTTGGTGGTGCCTCGGTTTCCCGCACGGCTACATGGAAATTGGAGTTGGGTGCAGCCCTGTCGGTCCCGCAGGCACCGCCAGGGGGTGCTGCAGCTGGGACTCCTGAGCCCGGAAGTGCAGCTGGAACTCTCTGGAGTATAAAAGGGCCCAGCAACCACCACTCAATGGCCAGAGTCGGAAGGAGGAGGACTACAATTGGAGGAGGAGTGGTGGTGCAAAGAATAAGAGTGCTTGTGTGTTTATTTGTACTGGGGACTGTGTTGTGCCTTTGGGGATTACAAGGAAGACGTAGGAAGACGTGGTCCACAGGTGAAGAAAATAAAAAGTTTGTTTATTTCTATACGTGCCACCGGTGTGAGTCTGTGTCGGGTCAGGCGCCCATATAGCACCTTTCTTACAAAATATATATATATATATATATATATATATATATACACAGGTATATATATATATATATAGTAACAATAAAGACACAAGTACATCAAAAATGTTTGAGGCAGCCACCCATATATTGTGCCATGGCTGCAAAAGGTTCATTTTTGTGAGTTGTGTTCAGGTTGAAGTTCAAAACAGAACTGTTGGTATGGAGGCAAGATGGGAGTTTAAAGGCCAGTACAGGAAGTGACATTATTGGGACCAGTGCTGACAGTGACGTCATCAGGACCGGAAGTGATGTCTTTAATGGCATCAGAAACTAGCGGGATTTCCTGTGGATAGTCTGCAGATGATTGAGAGAGAGAGTTAGTGCAGTTCGCCACCCACTGGTCTGGTGTGGTACTACTATCATTCAGGCTGTCTAGCTGCCTCCCAATCGCACGTGTGTGACAATATATATATATATATATATATATATATATAATATATATATACACACAGTGTCATGCAAGTGCGCATGGGAGAAAGCTTAAGGGTTTGGTGATGGTAGTTACCCGTTGGATCAGAGGGTCTGCAGCTATGTTCTAATGCCTTCACAGCCACTCGATCACTGACGTCACTGTCATTGTCCGTGAACCTGGACCTGCTCCTTCATGCTACGTGACCACTTAACCAGGAAAACAGCCATCTTGTTCTAGTTCACTAACAAATTCGCATCTGAGAATTCATTTCTGCAATTAGTTGTTTGTTTTTGTTATTTTCTTCATTTTAATTATTCATTTTAATTTTCTTTGTCTCATCTTTTACTATACATATATAGTATTATTATGTTATATGTTATATTATGTTATTATTGTGTTATATTATTATATACTCTACAATAAAGAGACCCCAAGCTCCTTTTTAAACAAGAACCCTTTACTCTGTCTACTTTGAAAGGTCCAACACAATCGGGTAATCCAATGGTAATTCCCATTAAAAGGATAATGAAAACAACTGGGGCCTCATGTATAAACATTGTGTACGCACAAAAATGTTGCGTAAGCCTCGTAAAGCCAGGCACATTTTCACGGTAGCTAAATGCTTGCCGTACGCAAGTTCTCCGCTTGGTTTTGAAAACTGGCGGCACCCAGCGTCAATGCAGTGCTTTTGTTCCAGTGTGGTTACCTTTTCTTTTTTAGATCCACATCCCTGACACGGCTTTATAAATACACTGAAATTAACCACATATTGTTTATTAGTTTAATGCATCTGATTGTAATTAACCTGTAACAATATAATGGTCCTCAGAATGGTCAAACTATTCCAAATACCATAACTGCTTAAGCATTGTTACTCTCACTGCACCTTCTTTTTCTTCTTTCAGCTGCCAGAGCAGCGTTTCTCAACCTTTACGTATTTGCGACCCGAGTTTTCATAACAGTTTTAATCGCGCCTCCCCAATGTTTTTTTTGAAAGGAGCCCACTAATACCAATTTGTTCTTTTTTAATTAATGATATATTATAGATGCATATTTTATTATACCTACTTAACTTTTATCGACATTTATCTAACTCTATATTTATTTTTCTAGTATCAGAATGTAGTTTAAGTTAATTTGTTTTGGTTTCAATAGATGTATTTTTCATATTTTCGATTCTTGTTTTCTTATTTTCACATCTTCGCGCCCCCCTTTTTGTTACTTTGCGCCCCCCCAGGAGGGCCCGCCCCACCGGTTGAGAACCACTGCATTAGGAGTTGCCACAGCAGATCATCTTTTTCCATATTTCCAATGAGTATTTATATCATTGTATCTGAGTGTGGAATCCCAGCTCTACAGCAGCTGATCAGAAAAAGAATTATCGGGATATAGCATCAAGCACACGCTGCCTCAGCCATGCTGCCTATTTGAACTGCGCTCACACAGCAAACGCTTCAGAGCCTTTCCTGTACGGACCTCGCGGTTCAGAAACAGTTTTATCCCAAGAACTATAAACGTACTCAATCAATTGCTCCTTGTAGATCTGTTTGTACTTATAAGTACAATCACCTCACTGTAAACTTACGATAGTTATAATATTGCACAACCTGAGCCACTTTATAAAGCGCGTATTTACATATGATGACGATATCATTTTTAAGATGAAATGCAGCAAAATATATTTATTATATTATACAGATAAAATGTTAACATCATTTAAATACTCTATATTGTTAATAATTAAACATGTGAGGACACGGTGCCGCAGCACTAGCGAGGAGTTGGTTCTCCATTCACAGATTGTTCCTGCCTCGTGCTGTATTCTTGCTCGGACTGGCACGACAAGGGAAGGACAGAATAATTTAATATGTACAATGAAGATATTTCAATGTTCCTTAAACATTTTGAAGAATCTGCGTTCTAAGCTTACAGATGGCTTAACATCTATTACAGAGCTGATTGTGTGACGTATTTGGAGAAAGAAAAGGAAGGACAGGAATTGGGGGTTAGTACATTTGAGAGAGACAGTACTGCTGCAATAAATTATTTCATCGAAGGTCGCACGCGGCAAAGCAAGCATCTTGCGGGAGGCAGTAACAATCACTGGACGGGGCGCCAGCTCATCACTGTCACTGCGCCAACATGTTCCCATGTTTAATAAAACGCTTTAACTCCTATCATCATGAAAATGATGTCAAGTATATATCTCAGTATTTAATTTGTTGAGAGAGCTGTAATATCACGAATGTAATGGATTCTTTGTCCTGTTGGAGGAAGTGAATGCTCGTTTAAGAAGCCCGTAGTGATTCACATGCTTAGAGCACATAGAAGATCAAATACAAAACAAAGCATTTAACGTGCTACTTTAGTTACAATGGGATTTGAGAAACTAGTAAATTAAATGATTTTAAGATGAAGTTTATGATGTTCTAGTTTAATAACAAAACAAACTACGTCATTAAAGTGGAAATTTCGAGATTAAAGTTGACATTTCAAGCTTTTTTCTCACTGTATCCCTATTTTTTTTCTTTTGTCTGTACCCTAATAAGCTTTCATATGACTCTCAGACGGTGGGATACGACTCGCCTTCTCACGGCGACTTTGATATCTGACAACTTCTTTTCTATTTTGGGCACTGTGCGACTTTGTGAACTTGCGCTTTCAAGTTTTTCCGACACTCTATGTCACTCGATCAGCTTCCTTTTGTTGTTAATATCACTGTTTAAACCAACAAATAGTATGTTTTTCCTTTGCCTCCACTTAGTATTCGCTGAAATTCTTCTATTTTCCCCTGTGCTTTTGCCATTTCTGTGCTTTTCACAGAATGCTGAGCTTAAGGGCTATTTATATTTATTTGCATATTCAAAGAGGCGTAATTCTGGGGTGTGGCAGCAGGCGCGTGCACGTATGTTACTTTTCACGGTGACCGGGATTTATGGAGTGGAAGAACGTGGAAGTTTGCGTACGCACAGATTTATACATCTGGATTTTTTTGAGCGTGCGCACATTTCCGCTTTTGTCCTTATGCCATTTTTTAGTGTGAATTCTACACACAGCGTTATGCATGAGGCCCCTGGTGTGCTTTCCGTTTGTAATATAGTAGATTGCTCTCACTGGATTGGAGCTTAATCCTACCTTTGAAGCGGCTGGTCAGCTCACCAGGGTGTAATGGCGTTCGACGTCCCTCGACTCAGAAACAACAGATGCTTGCTTCACTTAGAAAAAGGTAGTGCCGCCTAAATGGACATCATCCGATGGTCTGCCAACACTTTCAGTAGCGCACACGTTAACAGCTACAAAAATGTCAGAATTCTGTTCTCGTTTATTTGGATCGCCCTTCGAATTCACTTTCCAGGTTCCTTCTACCTTTTTACCAAAAGCACTAGATGGGTCCAGCTGCAGACCTCCGCAGCTCCATGATAAAGTAGCTCCACGGGACATCCAATTGAATTGCAGGGTTTTTGTCACTTGGTTTATTTGACTTGACTCACATTACTCCTTCCCCCATCCCTAATCCTAACCGTAGTATGACCAGGCATTATCACTGACTTATAATACAAAGCGAAAGTCTTCTCCAATAGAGTGGAACTATGGAGGTCCATAGCTAGAGTCTATTGAAAAGTGTACTTCCTCTATGAAAAAAGCGCATTCCATTACATTAAAGTTCAGTGCATCACACGAGGACCCACAGACACAGGTTGACACGCATATTCCCTCCAAATATTTTTGTAACAGGGCATATATTTTCTAGGAGACAGAATAAAAATGATATGCAGGACCTGCTAGAGCCTACCAAAATTACAACTCCCATGCACCCCTGCGGGTGTCCAAATGGGAGCCATAGTAGAAGAGCACTGCCACCTCTAGTACTGGAGGAACAACACTTCCTGTCCATCTCTTATTTTCCATTCCTGACTGACAAATTCTGGCTGGGATACACATTGACCTGCATTGTCACTCCATAGGAGGATAAGGAACCATCCATCTTTTAAGACAGGGCATCAGTTCTTCCATTAGGGCTATTACAACATTGGTGTATCCTAAAAAGGGATTGACAGATTCCAATAGATAGATTCCTTATATCAAAGAGCTAAATGAAACTACTGTCTTACAAGATACAGAGGTTGTTAGCAAATCAAAGATTTCAGTTATTTTTTTTTTCCATCATTATTTTACTGCAGGAGATACAAACCCGCACAGAAAAAAGTAGCAAAGATGGTATGGGGGGCAAGGTAGATCTTCTTCTTCTTTCGGTTGCCACCACGGATGATTTTTTTCCATAAGGGGGGAAAGATAGATAAATAGCTTAATACTCCAGTCGGTCAAATAAACAGCCCTACATGTTCAAAAGGAGGTTTTCAGCGATTTACACACACCTGCCCATTGTAGCATCAGTGATCTTAAAGAAATTTCACACCGGCGCCCCCCTGTGGCAGGACTGTACCCTTCCATCCACTAACGCAGGAGTTCTTTCGATTTGTTTAAAGAAAGACTGAGTCCAAAGGCCCCAGCAGGCCGAGGTCATGTTCTCTACATCCTAGTTACACGGTCGGAAAAAGCAACACATCAATTATGCATCTCCCTGCCGTCTGTCTCCTCCAGAAAGTCCACCACTGGAAATGCACAAGACACACTCCGGAGAAAGTGAGGTCGACAGGAAGGAGCTTCAAGCGTGGAGTCCAAGTGACGCTTGTAATGGCTGCCCCAGGGATCCTCGTAAAGTGGAGTCTGCAGACAGGATGTCATCTCGTGCTGCACGTTTAACATGAGAGCCCGATGAGTGGCCATGACAGGACCTCCTTATGGAGATCCAGGAGGCAAGACCCCTGTTTGATGATTTTCATCTTAAGCAAAAACGGGCCCTCCGTTTAGAATGATGGCAACTGGCCTGAAAAAGTTATGGAGGTGAAGCAGACTGCCATCCAGATCCTCCTGCTGTCCCTTGCCGACAGCAGCAATCACTCAAGCGTTCAGCTTGGAATTGTAATCTCTTTGACCCTAAACTCAGTTAAGAGGTTTTTTTTATGGTAAGAGATGAATCAATGGAGGGATTATTTTATCAGGACTGGAATGAATACATAGAGCAAGAGGGTATCTTTTACTCCGTGTCTGTAGGAGACAGAGATTTACAAATGTCAGACTGGGGTGATTGCTGAATCACGTTTCTCAAATCCGTCCATCCCATCCATTATACGTCACCAGCCTTTACTTTTTTAGTGCAGTGTTTCCAACCTTCTACTTCTTATGGTGTGGAACCACAGCCTTTACTTACTGACATGATTTATCCATGAAGTAGATGGTCATGAGGGGGATTGATACCGTTGTTGATCTGCACCCGTTATTCCCTTTTGTCGAGGACAGGAGTCTGATCATCTGAATGAATTCCAATAAAGTCGGCGGCGGGAATTACGACAGGGAAAAGAACCAATGGGAACATGCTTCACCAGTAAGGGGAGGAGTCCAAAGTGATCATCCTAGGGAATGATTGGCTGATAAAACAAAAAATTAAAACAAAAAATATATCACCAGTCCAGAACGAACCATGCAGTTTTAAATGCTGTTTATTGAACATTCGCTCTCTTGGCACTAAAGCTGTTTTGGTAAATGATATTATATTAATACAAATTCTGATCTGTGTCTTCTCACTGAAACCTGGCTTAGTAAATGTGACACTGTTCCCCTAGCTGAGGCGTCACCAGATGGATACTCGTTCCTTCATAAGTCTAGAGATTCTGGTTGAGGAGGAGGCCTTGGAATAATTCATTGTAACAAAATGCAAATCACTTCTAAAAATTTAGGCAACTTTACATCCTTTGAGGCATTCATTTTAAATATTAAAACAGGTTCCAACACAATTATAGTGCTAGTCTACAGACAACCAGGGCCATATTCATTGTTCATGACTGAATTTAGCAACCTTTTATCTGATTTGGCTATAAATTATGATCACGTAGTACTGATGGGGGATTTTAATGTACACATTGATGTGAAAAATGACACTTTTAGCAAATGTTTTACTTATTTGTTAAATTCAGTAGGATTTTGTCAGATTGTCAAAGGTCCAACTCATAATCATAACCACACATTAGACTTAATTATAACTTACAAAGTTGAAATTCAAAATTTAAATATTACTCTATTAAATGAAGTTATTTCCGATCACTTCTTAATTACATTTGATTTAGTTCTGCCTATGCCAACGCACTCACAGATTAAAACAAAGACAGTGCGACATCTAGATTGTAATTCTGCTTCAAAATTTATAGATACCTTGAGTAAGTCGAGTGTAATTGTGGAAAACCATTTAGATCAGTTAACATCAAATGTAAACGTGGAAAACAATTTAGAACAGCTAACATCACATTATAATGTGACCTTGAGAGATGCTCTGGGCGCAATGGCTCCCCTTAAAACAAAAGTGATCAAAGCACATAGAAATTCTCACTGGTTTAATGAAAACACTCGCGCTCTTAAATTAGAGTGTCGAAAACTGGAGCACAGATGGAGAAAAATAAAGCTACATGTCTTTCAAATTGCATGGACATTAGTGTTAATAAATATAAAAAAGCTTCCTTTAAAGCTCGCTCAGAATACTATTCTACATTAATAGATAGCAATAACAAAAATGTACTGTTTAGTACAGTAGCTAAATTAACAAATGGGAATTCAGATCAACAGATATTAGCAGTACAGACTTTATGAACTTCTTCAATGAGAAAATTAAAAATATAAGATCCCAGATCTAAGCATCACAGTACAAACCAAATACTACCTTAGCAGTCCCTGTCTCACATTGCATTCAGCACTTTAATAATTTTAATCCTGTAACTGAGCAGGAAGTCTTAACTTTAATTACTAAATTGAAGCCCACTACTTGTTCCCTAGATCCAGTGCCAACAAAACTAGTAAAAAGTGCCATGGATGTTCTTGCAGCACCTATTCTAACCATTATCAATAGTTCATTACTGCATGGCACCGTGCCTGATGCACTAAAAGTGTCAGTCATTAAACCTTTACTTTAAAAGTCAGACCTAGACCCACACATACTAAATAATTATAGGCCAATTTCAAATTTACCGTTTCTCTCTAAAATACTAGAAAAAGTAGTCGCCAGTCAGCTTCAGTCACACCTTACGCATTAAAGTTTATTTGAGAAATTCCAGTCTGGTTTTCGCACTGGTCATAGTACAGAAACGGCACTAACACAGATTGTAATTGACATTCTGATATCCTCTGATGAAGGAAACTCCACTGTAATTATGTTGTTAGACTTAAGTGCAGCATTTGACACCATTGACCATTCGATTTTTACTGCACAGGCTAGAAAATGATGTTGGGCTTACAGGCCTCGTGCTCGCTTGGTTTAGTTCTTATTTATCAAATTTATTCCAATATGTACAGAAATGTGCTGACAGGACTCCATCATTATACACAGAAGTTCAATATGGTGTCCCGGAGGGCTCAGTACTGGGACCTTTACTGTTTTCACTTTACATGTTTCCACTGGGATCTCTCATTAGGAAACATAATGTTAATTTTCACTCGTATGCAGATGACACCCAGTTATACCTTTCATTTAAATCAAATGAAGTTTCTCCGATGTTGTCTTTAAAGAGTTGTGTTAGCGAATTAAAGGAGTGGATGAATGAGAACTACTTGTCTTTAAATACAGATAAAACAGAGATGTTAATTGTTGGAGGGAATGACGCTGATCACAGCAATATTTTGTCATCATTTAACTCAGTTGCAATCCCAATTAATTTTACTGAATCAGCCCGCAATCTAGGATTTATCTTTGATTCTAGCATGTCATTTAAAGCACATATTACAAAGTTGTCCAAAACATGTTTCTTCCATCTTAAAAATGTTAGGAAATTAAGGTGCTTTCTAAATAAACAGGATTGTGAGAAATTAATTCATGCATTTATCTCTAGTAGGATTGACTACTGCAATGCGGTGTTCACTGGCTGTTCAAACTGTTCTCTATACAGCCTCCAGTTAATCCAAAATGCGGCTGCAACAATTATTACAAGAACAAGAAAATACGAACACGTAACTCCAGTTCTTAAATCCTTACACTGGCTCCCGGTTAAGTTTAGGGCAGATTTCAAAATCCTCCTTTTCACATATAAAGCATTAAATGGCCAAGGTCCGACTTACTTGTCTGAACTTATCATGACTTACAAACCTGAGCGCACATTAAGATCTCAAGAAATAAAAGTGGGAAGTCGAGCTTTTAGTTACAGGGCCCCTAAACTGTGGAATGGTCTTCCTGCTTCTATAAGAGATGCCCCCTCGGTCTCAGCCTTTAAATCTCGGCTGAAGACTCACTACTTCAGTTTAGCATATCCTGACTAGAGCTGCTGATTAACTGTACAGACTGCATCTCTGTTGTTAGTCATTAACACTAAAACATAAGTAACATGATTGTTATAATTTGTTACTAACCCTCACCCATTCTGTTTCTGTTCTCGGTACTCAAATGTGGCAATTGGTGCCACGGCCCTCCTGCCAAGTTGTTGCCTGCCTATGGTAAAGTCATCCCTGATGCAGGATCACAGGAATCATGGGAAAAAGCGGTCCTTTCATCGGATTGGCTGGCCGAGCAACGTTTCAGCCGTGGAATGGCCAATTGGGGAGGCAGCTTGATGGATGAGGTCTCCAGGACTCTAAAAATATCCAAATCTTATTATGGGATATCATCTACAGTTAAATTCTGCTCCGTGCTTCTAAAATTTGTATTTTTATGCTGTATTAAGGATTTGTTCTGTTCTGTGTATTGTATTGTATTGACCCCCTTCTTTTGACACCCACTGCACGCCCAACCTACCTGGTAAGGGGTCTCTCTTTGAACTGCCTTTCCCGAGGTTTCTTCCATTTTTTCCCTACAAGGTTTTTTTGGGAGTTTTTCCTTGTCTTCTCAGAGAGTCAAGGCTGGGGGGCTGTCAAGAGGCAGGGTCTGTTAAAGCCTATTGCGGCACTTCCTGTGTGATTTTGGGCTATACAAAAATAAACTGTATTGTATTGTATTGTATATGGGGGATTGAACTGCTCCGGACTCCTGGCTATCGCTGGCCCATACATTAATTTGCACTGGCCGGGTACAAAGTTATTTATTAGTTCCTCAGGTCAATCTGTCTGCGTCGTCATGCTGACCACCCGTTTGGGTAATGCATTTTTCTCTTTTCCAGCCGGGGTGTCCTTTCTCCTTCTACAAGATCCAACACGTGACCAACAGAGTGGGTAGGAAAATCAACATGCCGCACCAAGTCAAAACGATCCAGTGGGGAGAAGAATTCATTTGTCAGCTCACATTGAGGACCATCAGTGTGGGTATTAAGGTCACCTACAAGAACGACTGTTGGGGAAAAGAGAGCGGAAATGAGTTAGTGATTCAGTCAGATCAGATCAAAAAGACTCGTTGGATTTTAGAGGACTAAAGAGAACCATAAGTATGATAGGGCCTTATCTTGTTATTCATTTTAGAGTCGGACACTCAAAAGACAACGGACATTCACTTGAGATTCCTTTGATGTTTGGTTCAGATCTCTCAATTACAAGGAGCCCCCGCATCATGTCTACGGCTGTGAGCCGCTGCAAAAAAAATATAAGAGTCGCCTCGACTGGAGACACCAACTCATTTTGTTTTTGCTATTAAATATAATATATCAAGATTGCAGTCTGTAATAAGACCTGCCAGTACCTGCGCTTTGCCACAGATTGACCTTGTGTTACACAAGATGATGTTAGCGGCTGAGAGTTCATTGTGTGCAGATCCAAATTTTAATTTATTTCATTTGGCAAGTTGACAGCCTTCGTCCCAAAACCCCGAGTAGGACGGCTTATCCCAGAACAAGGGCTGCTGTGAACTTCACTGTCCCAGTCTGGAGATGGTGACGTCCTGATCCATTGTGTAAATTTCAATGGAGAGACTGGCATCCCAGTTCGGATTCAACAAGGACCCTGACCAAGCCAAGAAGCTGAGACTGGTGGAGATGAGCACAAAAAATATTTTCTCCCCCAATATACTAGGTGGCAACCTCCTTGCTTTAGGATTCCCACACGGATGCCCGCAGGGAATGCTGGAACCTGTAGTCCTAAAAGGCAGCCCTTTTGGATTCCATGTGGGTTGCCAGGGGGGAGCTGAAGGAATTCACAATCCCTTCTTTTTGGATTTTCCGATTGACCAGGAATTGCTTCCATCGGGCTATGCCCTAGCACCGGAAGTACTCCTGGCACTGGCATAAAAGATGCTGCTTGACCTCATCCAGGCGAGTTGGATTCGGGCGAAGGAGAACAAAGCTCACCTGGAGGAGAGAAAGAGAGACAAGAATTGTGTTGTGGTTGGTTAAGGCCATGTTTAGAGCCTCTGTGTGAGGTACCAGGACTTGTGTCTGCAAAGTTGTGTCTGGGGTTTGGGGTGCTACAATGCCCCCTGGTGGTCACAACGTATTTCAGATGCCACGCAGTGCCAATGTATAATATGCAGACGTTTATTATATACCGCAGAAAGCAGGCACTTAATGAGAGATAGCAAGCTGACTAAAAAGCAGAGCAGCACAGCAAAGAAGGTGAGATGAAGGGAGAACAGGCGAGTGGTGACAACAATGCAGCCATGGGCAGTCAGCAGGTGCGATCACTCCAGTGCCACAAGCCTCCAAGGACAGCCGACGGCAAAGGGGCAACGATCCGCACCAGTGTCATGAAACACGGCCTCAAGTACACAAAAAGGTAATCAAATCGTCCAGCGGGGCCGACACACCTGGGAAAGAATTACAAATCCTAGTTGAGGTTCATAAAGACAGTAATGACAGCCATGTAGGATATCAAAGAAAACGGAACATTCCCAAAAACTAGACCTCCCTCCACGCTGTGGAAAACAAAAAATCAGGCAATAAACCCAAATTCAAGATGAAAAGTAGCTGTTTGGATCCATGAACAGAACACACGGTGAGAAAAAGGGAAATGTTAACGGTTCATTGCAAAGTTCAACAAAAAGTGTTATAACCACCGAGAGGAGCGGCAGCAAGGGTAGGCTGGCATTCTCTCTCTGTGCATCGGGCAACTTCCACTTCACAATGATAGCATTATAATAAAAATACGAGCAATAACAATAAAGGCATGGAAAGTTGACCGGACCTGATGTAGTAGAACAGACATTTCATGAAGTGACTTGTGGCAAAGGTGGCATCTTATGATAGTGTCACCTTTAAAGTCACTGAACTCTTCAGTACGATCCAATGTGTGTCGATGGAAACTGCAGGCTAAGGCTATGAACTTCATTGTATGCAACTAATAACACCTGAACTGAGTAATTTGGAGGGGTCTCCACAGGCTTTTGGCCACATAGATAGATGGATAGATAGATAGATATGAAAGGCACTATATGATAGATAGATAGATATGAAAGGCACTATATGATAGATAGATAGATAGATAGATAGATAGATATTGTTACACATGTGCATCAAAGGATCACCTTCCGGACTCATCTGAAATCTAAATCTTTTATATAGTGCTTTTATCTATCTATCTATCTATCTATCTATCTATCTATCTATCTATCTAT
>JANRMT010062789.1:920089-943498 GCA_026402145.1 Polypterus bichir lapradei | reverse complement strand
TATCTATCTATCTATCTATCTATCTATCTATCTATCTATCTATCTATTTGCCTGTAATATAGTGTCTTTCATATCAATCTGTTAATATCTACTGTATCTATATGTCTTTGTGTTATACAGTACTTTTTATTTCTATCTACTGTGTTCATATTTATCTTTATGCCTGTCTGTTGTATGGTGCCTTTCAAATCTATTTTATATAGTGCTATTCATATCAATGTACTGTATATGTCTATTAGATACTGTCTTCCATATCTGTCTACTTTAAATGATACTGCTCCTGTTTATCGATATATATTTCATAGCACTGTTCATATCTTTTCATATGTATCTATATGGCTATTTTTTGTTGGATAAAGTGCCTTTCATATCTAGTTATTATATACTCCTTCATATGTATCTATTTTATAGCACTTTTCAAATCAACTTATGTATCAATCTGCCTGTCTCTTGTGTGAATGCCTTTCATATTTACCTATTACTTTTCGCACTTTTCATATCTATCTATCTATCTATCTATCTATCTATCTATCTATCTATCTATCTCTTGTCTGACTGACTGAGAACATTCTTAGCAGCTTGTAAAAAGAATTTTGAATACAAAGGACTGACTGATATTCTTTTAAATCTGATAATGTGATTTATATATACTGTATATATAAAGGTTACATATATAAAAGGTTACATTTACAGAATAACAAAACCCAGCAATGATACAAAGGATTCTATGCTAAAGGGAGAAAATCCCAAACAACACAGAAAGGTCTGCGTCACTTCAGATTATCTCAAGTGTGGCGCAGCCTTGATCATGTGTGACATCTGTGAACTCGATTAAGACACCACCGGCTGATTAAGCAGCCTGGACGTTTTATCCTCGCCTGTTCTGCTGTGCAGGAAACGGCTTGCGTGTGGACATGCTGTAATGTGTCGTGCGTCCATATTTTATATGCCATGTGCTTTACAGCAGAGTTTGAACAAGATGAGCTTTGATGTTTGTGTTTATTAAATTTGATTTGTCGTTTCCAGATCTTAGAGAATCATTTGAATGAAGTTGTTTTGGTTGAACAACTCCAGTTCCCAGAAAAGTTGGGATAGTATGGAAATTCTAATAAAACCAGAAAGGGGTGATTTGTAAGTTTACTTGGATTTGTATTCAAACACAAACAGTATCGTAAAGACAGGTTTTCATGTTTGACCTCATCAACTGTGTTGTTTTTTGAAGATTCACGTTTATTCTAAAATTGGTGTCTGCAACACATTCCAAAAAAGTTAGGACGGGGCAGTTTAATGAAACGACAAATTGATATAACAAGGTGAGATGAAAAAGGTGAGGCCATCATGTTAAAGTATATAAGGAGCCTATAAAAGAAATCCTTGTTGTTCAAGAGCAAAGATGGGTCAATTTTTTCCAACAGCTCGAGAACAACATCCTCCAAAGGCAAACATGTCGGAGTTCGGATTTGCACAATATCATTTAAAGGTTTAAGGAATCTGGTCAAATCTTGACGTGTAGAGGGCAAGGTCGAAACCACTTGTGAAAGTGTGTGATATCTGACCCTTTAGACATCATTGTCTTAAAAATCGTCCTGTGTCTGACAATGGATACCATGAGGTGGGCTCAGGGGTCCTTGGGAAAACTGTTGCTCGTCTACTTGTCTTGTCTACAGATGCAGTTTAAGGCTTTACTATGCCATGCAGAAGCCAAACATCAGCACTGTTTGGAGGCGCCTCTGGCTCTTCTTTTCTTGGTCTCATTTGAGGTGGCAAGTGGCACAATGGAATCGAGTTTTGTGACCCAACAAGTCAACATTTAAAAATAAAAAAAAACGCCATTGTGCTCTTCGGGTCAAAGAAGATAAAGACCATCCAGGCTGATCTCAGTGTCTGGCCCAAAAGCCAGCATGTGTCAAGGTATGAGGCGGTATCAGTGCCCTTGGCATTTGTGAGGGCACCATTAATGCAGAAAGAAATTAGGGTAAGGGTTAGGGTTAGAGGAGGAACATTGGGATGCCCTGTGCTTCAGTTTGGGGACAATTGGAATTTTGTAGTTTATGAAGTGAGGATAAACATGGGTGATAGAAATGAAGCTGTTTATTAAAGTTGATGTCTTCTTCTTCTTCAGGTGTCTCAATCACCCACACAAATATAGCTCTCCTCAGTAGCTCCTCCAGGTCACCACAGAGTTTTGTCCTCAGGGTTTGCCTGATCAGGCCATATGGCTGATCTGAGGGCATTTTGATGGGGGCAACCCTGGACAAGGTGTTCACTGTCCATTGTGCCAAGAGTCACAGTGCCCACCTGGCCAACTTTCAGTTTGTTGTGCATGTGGGAACACATTCTGTTGTGTCCATGTCAAACTCTGAACAGGTTCACCTGGTTGGCTCTGTTCAGACCGTGATAGATGTCTTTCTGGTCAACGTTTGTGGGCTGCTGTCACCATTTCTTTTTGTTCCAGGTTCTTGATGATGGCCTTTTCCTCATCGAACGAGACCTAATAATAATAATAATTCATTACATTTATATAGCGCTTTTCTCAGTACTCAAAGCGCTATCCACACAGGGAGGAACCGAGAAGCAAACCCACAATCTTCCACAGTCTCCTTGCTGCAAAGCAGCAGCACTGCCACTGCGCCACCTGTGAGGACCTCTGTTTTGTCCTGGTCCATCTGACCACCCTCCTTTGCCAGCCTATCAGACAGGCTGTTTTCCATGTGGGAAAGGGAATCTGTTGTGTCCATGTCAAACTCTGATCTTGCCCACCTGGTCGGCTCTGTTCAGATGGTGACAGATTTCTTTCTGGTCAAAGTTTGTGGCCTGCTGTCACCATTTCTTTTGTTCCAGGTTCTTGAGGATTGCCTTTTTCTCATTAGATGAGACCTCTGTATTGTTCTGGTCCAACTGACCACCCTCCTTTGCCAGTCTATCAGACAGGCTGTTTTTCATGTGGGAAAGGCACTCTGTTGTGCTCATTTCTAAGTCTGAACTTGCTCACCTGGTCGGCTCTGTTCAGGTGGAAGTAGATGTCTTTCTGGTCAAAGTTTGTGGGCTTCTGTCACCATTTCTTTTGTGCCAGTAGGAACTAGACCCACTGACCACCCACCTTTGCCAATCTATCAGGCAGACTGTTGCCCATGTGAGAAAGGTATTCTGTTGTGTCCATGTCAAACTTTGAACTTGTTCACCTGGTCAGCTCCATTCAGGTGGTAGTAGATGCATTTCTGGTCAACATTTGGGTGCCTACTGTCACTAGTTTCTTAGTGATGGCCTTTTCCTCATCAAACGAGACCATTGCATTGTCCTGGTCCAAATGACCCCCTCACACCCCCACCCTTTGCCAGTCTGTCAACTGTCTCATTGCCATAGAGTTCAGTGTTCAGGAGTGTAAAATTCACGTAGGTGGACAAAGTTGAATATGAGAGTGTTCTGGTCCTTAAGTGTACTCATCACAGAAAGGGCATCAGGACAGATGGCCGCATACTGGTGTGCCTCATCTTGGTGTTCCTTGACATGGGCTGCTGCTGTACACAGAGCTTCTGCCTCTTCTCTGGAGAGTTGCCTGTAGTAATTGGGCTGAAGTCTCATTTCCAGTATATCTAACACGTGCTCCTCCCTCGCCATCTTTCGTTGCTTCAGAATCAGAGCCATCTGTGGCTCCACTGTGCTTCAGAGTACTTGGACTAAATGTCATCCATGGTCAGTGGTTTCCTCTCAGGGGGTCAGATTGTGTTCCTTTCTATCCAATGAGGTATCTGGAAACGAGGGTCAGATAGTTTAATCTTTTCCAGGAAGGAAGGGTTAGGCGTGTGTTCCACCAACTCAGTATTTCTCCTCTCAAGGATCCATCTATGATGAATGAAACTGCATCTTTGGTCGGCTCGCTCATTTGTTCACTTATAAGGTGGTCCGGTATGTGTTTGAGTTTTGCTGCCTGGGTCATCACTTTTACATTTCGTCAGTCTTCCAGGTGTGTCTTGCTTCTAACTGTTTTCCAGGGTGGTTGAAGGTGTGTAGCTCATGGCTCTCATGCATCACCCTAGGGATGGTATTAGGTAGGTGATGAGCGGTGCCCGGCCATCACCAGACATAGTCCTTACAGTTCTGTCCAAAGAGTTTAACTTGTGTGTCATCAGATCAGAGAATCAGGATCCCTTTAACTGACACGTGTGTTTTTCTCAAGAGTTACTTCCACTTAGCCATTCTGACACGATGGATTGATGCTGATGAGATTGCAGTCCTACCAACAGGTTTCCCCATCTCAGATAAAGACTTCTAAAGCCATTGGGTTCTTATTCACCTCCCCGACCAAGGCTCGTCTTGGCTCAGTTACTTTGATTCTGGGGGTTTCAAACTTCTTCCATTTCACACTAAATTAGGCAACTGTGCTACCAGGAGCACTCAATGCTTTATTAGCTTCATTAGAACATTAGGACAGTCTGGACGAGAAGAGGTCATTCAGCTCAATAAAGCTCGCCAGTCCCACCTACTTAATTCTTCTAAGATAACATCAGTTTCAGTTTTGATGGCCCCTAAAGTCCTCCTGCCTACTGCACTACTTAGTCACTTATTCCAAGTGTCTGTATTTCTCTGTGTGAAGAAAACATCATAATGCTTGTAAGAAATTTCCCCTTCACAAGTTTCCAACTGTGTCCCCGTGTTCTTGATGAACTCATTTTAAAGTCACAGTCTCAATCCACTGGACTAATTCACTACATTATTTTAAACACTTCAGTCAGGTCTCCTCTTAATCTTCTATTGTTTTAACTGTAAAGGCTCAGCTCTTTTAATCTTTCCTCCTAACTCATCCCCTGTAGCTCTGAATCAGCCTAGTCGCTCTTCTCTGGACCTTTTCTTGTGCTGTTATGTCCTTTTTGTAGCCTGGAGACCAAAACTGCGCAAAGGACTCCAGATGAGGCCTCACCAGTGTGTTATAAAGCTTGAGCAGAACCTCCTGTGACTTGTACTCCACACATCAAGGCGCTATATAACCTGACATTCTGTTAATAGATTCTGAACACTGTCTGGCAGTTAATAGCTTAGAGTCCCCTACGACTCCTAAATCCTTCTCATAAGGTGGACTCAAGATTTTCCGACTGCCCATTGTGTATTCAAACCTCACATTTTTACTTCCTACATGTAATTCTTTAAAGTTAATGACATTTAATGGTTAAAGGTCTCAAGTTCTTTCATCTTTCCTCCTAACTCATCCCCTGTAGCCCTGAATCAGCCTAGTCTCTCTTCTCTGGACCTTCTCTTCTGCTGTTATGTCCTTTTTGTAGCCTGGAGACCAAAACTGCACACAGGACTCCAGATGAGGCCTCACCAGTGTGTTATAAAGCTTGAGCAGAATCTCCTTTGACTTGGAACAAACCAAATAAGGAGAAATTGGAAATCTTGATGACTGGCAAAAATGGATATAGTGAGGGTATCTATACTAATAAAAGGCAAAGCCCTCACTGACTGACTGACTGACTCACTGACTGACTGACTGACTGACTGACTCACTCACTCACTCACTCATCACTAATTCTCCAACTTACTGTGTAGGTAGAAGGCTGAAATTTGGTAGGCTCATTCCTTACAGCTCACTTACAAAAGTTAGGCAGGTTTCATTTCGAAATTCTACGCATAATGGTCATAACTGGAACTTACTTTCGTCCATATACTGTATATGGCCATAGCCTGCAGCTCAGTCGCCGTGTGAGGCGGAGTTGTGCCTGCCCATATAAGGCCTTCCGTCGGCAGCTATCCAATAGACACGCTGCCACAAAATATTCGCGGGTGAAGGACTGTGCTTACAATTGAGAAGGCAGCAAAAGAGTATGAAGCGAGTGACGCATACAAGCATATTCATAAGTGCAGCTACTGCGGAAGCAAAGCACGGTGTAAACGTAAAGTTTAAATTAAGTTCATAGACAGGCTGCCGCTGGCGTTTGTCATGCCTAAGACGAATACGATATTCGCGAGATATAAGTTTAATAACAGGACGCAGGGTATAAATGAGACTTTTGATCACTTTGTAACAGAGTTAAAATTGCTGGTGAATGACTGTGCTTATGCATACTAAGATGAGATGGTCAGGGATAGAATAGTGTTTGGCACAAACTCAGCAAAAGTGCAATAGAAACTTTTAAGTGGCGGGTCTGAGATAACATTACATAGAGCCATGGATATCGCGAGATCGCATGATATAGCACAAGCACAGCTGAGAAACTTCGATGCATGTACTCCAAGCGGCTCACATGGACTGACTTTGCAGGACTGGGAAAGGTAAACCCGTGCATGCAGTGTGTGATGTCTCAGACACACTACTACTCCGCTGCAAAGCGCGGGTATTTTGCTAGTTACAAATAAACCTGATGCATTAGGCTTAAAAGTCCAGACGGAGATAAAGAATGTAGGGGTAATTATTGACTCTGACCTGAATTTGAAATCACATATTAATCAGATTACTAGGACAGCATTTTTTCACTGAAGAAATATAGCAAACGTTAGACGCCTTACAACCTTGCAAGATGCTGAAAAATGAGTTCACGCTTTTGGTTACTTACAGAGGCCGTCTATCTGTTCTCATCCTCTTAGATCTGAGTGCTGCATTTGACACCATTGATCACAACATTCTTAGAAATCACCTTAGTCAATGGGTGGGCCTCTCTGGCAGGGTCTTAAATTGGTTTGAGTCCTACCTGGCAGGGAGAAAATTCTTTGTTAGTTGTGGTTATTACAACTCAAAGACCCCTGATATTCTATATGGTGGTCCACAAGGCTCTATCTGGGGTCTGCTGCTCTTTTCGATCTCCATGCTTCTGTTAGGTCAGATTATCTCAAGGCATAATGTGAGCCACCACAGCTATGCTGACGATACACAACTGTATTTATCAATAGTGCCTGATGACCCCGACTCTCTTGGATCACTGACCCCCAATGTCTTACTTGTGTTTTTGAGTCGATGAGTAGTCATTTTCTCAAACTAAATAAGGAAAAAACAGACATATTAATGATTGACAAAAATGGGTATAATGAGGGCATGAGAAATAAACTTAATCCATTAGGATTAAAAAACAAGATGGAGGTAAAGAATTTAGGGGTAATTATTGACTGTGACCTAAATTTTAAATCACATATTAATCAGATTACTAGGACAGCATTTTTTCACTTAAGTAATATAACAAAAGTTAGACCTCTTATAACTTTGCAAGATGCTGAGAAATGAGTTCACGCTTTTGTTTTCAGTCGGCTAGATTACTGTAACGCACTCCTCTCAGGACCACCCAAAAAAAGTCATCAATTGATTACAATGAGTACAGAATGGAGCTGCCAGAATCTTAACTAGGAAAAGAAAATCGGAGCACATCACTCCAGTCTTAGCGTCACTACACTGGTTACCGGTGTCAATTAGAATTGACTTTAAAATCTTGTTGATGGTTTACAAAGCCTTGAATGATCTGCTCCATCTTATATCTCAGAATGCCTCTCACCTTACACTCCAAATCGTAACCTTCAAATGAGGGTGTAAGAAAGGCGCTATATTGCACCCGACCTGACACAGATTGGACACGGGAGGCACGTGTAAAACAAACAATCTTGTATTTTTCTTCAGCTGGAGGGCACATCTTCCCCGTAATCCCTCCAGCCACAACACAGTCCCAAGCACAAATAAACACACAAGCACTTTCCTCTATCTCTTCCACCACCACTCCTCCTCTGCAAGCTTCGTCCTCCTCCTCCCGAGTGGTAGTCGCTGGCTCCCTTTTACCAGGCACCCGGAAGTGCTCCAGGTGGTTGATTGCTGTCATCCGGCTGAACGTCCGGGTAGGGCGACACCAGTGCCCAAAAGGGGCCAGCCGCTCCTGTTGCAGCATCCACCTGTGGAACCCCACAGAGCTGCACAGAACTCCAACCCCCATTAAGCCCTGGGGGAGTCCGAGGCACCGCTGCTACCCAGGGATGCTGCCATCTAGTGTCCAGGCGGAGATACTGGGCTTCCTGCCCTTGTCCCCCTGGCAGATGTGGTGAAGGGGCGCCCCGGCCACGCATTGGCCCCGGCCATCTGTCACAAGGGTCTGCTTAGAATTCCAAGAGCTAAACCTAAAAGAAGTGGTGAGGCGGCCTTGTGCTATTGTGCGCCTAAAATCTGGAATACGAGTTTACTGATAGAAATTCACCAGGCTGATACGGTGGAGCACTTTAAAAAACTGATAAAAACTCATTATTGTAACATGGCTTTCTCCCAGCTTTATTTTAGCCTAACCTTGATATTCTGTATGTGCATTGAATTATCGTTTTTATCATGGCTCTGCAATCCGTACTAACCCCTAATTTATCTCTGCTGTTCTCTTTCTGGTTTTTTTGTGGTGGCGATCAGCGCCCCCACCACCTGATCAGGGCACCATGCAGTCCTTACATTGATGGATTGAAGGCCAGAGGTCCATATGACCATCATCATCATGTAATTCTTCCACGTGAAGTCTGAAAACCATGAGGACTGATTGAGATCTTTTATGTTAGGTAGAATGCCCAGTGGCTTCAGAACCCCCCTGCAGATTTTTATTTGTTCTCCAGTCATCTGAAGTTTATTTTTTTGTTATTTTCTATCCTCACTGACCTCACTTTATTCTTTGTTAATTAGTATTGCCTAGTGTTTTTCTTTCTTCATCTTGTAAAAGCACTTGGAGCTCCATCACTTGTGTGAAAACGTGCTCTAGTAATAAATGTTGTTGTACTCCACACACCGTGCTTCTTCATCTCCTTGCCTCACCACATGGAGGTCCACAGAGGGTTCCTTGGTTGGTTTTTTGGCTTGACAGACAGTGTGGATTGTGGGACCTTCTCGCTGCAGGTCCGCATGTGCCTTTCTAAACGATGTCCACTTTACCACAGGTGGACTCCAATCATGTTCTCAAAACATCTCAAGGAGAATTCAAGCAAAACCGGAGGCACCTGAGCCCAATTTGGAGCATCGTGGCAAGGAACCTGAACACTTAAATGAGAGATTTCAGTTTTAGAATTTTCAGAAATTGGCAAACCTGTCTGAAAACCTGTCTTCACATTCTCGTGATGGGCTACGGAGTGCAGGTTGATGGGCAAAAATGACAAACTGAATTCATTTTAAAGGAAATGTACAGCAAACTTAAGTGTGCAGAAAGTGAAGGCATCTCAGGACTGTCTGAATCCTCTGTAATTCCTATGGGGCCGCGGGCTAAAGCTCCAAAAACAAATGGGTGCAAAAAATGTGTTATTTATGCCCGGCTTTAACAAGGAGTTGCTGACAAAATTTACAGACAGATGTAAGCATACAGAACCGATGTGTGGGCTTATTTCGTTTCCATGGTGAACAGCTCGTCTCTGAATTTGCTTCTTCTTGTCAACACCCTGATGCCGATTAGCGGCCCGGTTTTGCGCTGAGCTGGGATGATTAAGGGCAGAAAAAGGGGCAAGTTGGCACCTGTTATCTGGTAGTATAGGCGGTCTCGATGTGAAGGTGACAAAGGCAGTAGTAGGTTTTGTCCCCTGTTGACCCAGATATGACACCATATTAGAAGGGCGTTCCCCTGATGTTACAGAGCTGTCGCCAAAAAGTGACACCCAAATAGATACAGAATTCTTAGAATTAGAGGCTGAGGGTTATTGTGTCAGAAATGGTGGTGTGTAATACTGGAGTACCTCAGGGAACTGTCCTGTCTCCCATTTTGTTTACACCTCTACATGACTGTCTTCCAGTGCAATGCCAGCGCTTGCCCTCTACACAGATTTTCAGATGGCTCCTCCATCATTGGCTCCATTAATAATGGAGACAGACATCCTGAAACTTAATATCGCTGAGATAAAAGAACTGGTGGTGAACGTCCGAACACCATCAAATTCTTCCTCCTTCCTTCCTCCAATTGTGTTGTACTCTGCCTCCCGACTCTGACTCCCGACATGAGACAACAGGCTCCCTTTAAGCTGGACCTGAGATTGCTTCTGATGTCACAGCATGTCCTCTTGAAAGCACCTTCCAGGTCATATGGAAACCAGGGAGTTCCTGTGACGATGTGGGTTTGACTCCATGCTCCCATCGCTGTTTGGGAGCCCTTGAACCCAACACCGTCAAAAGATATAACCGAGGTGAGCTAGACAGTGGAGGCAACAACTGAGCAAGGGGATGGTATAAATGTGCAAAGTGCTTTTATTAAAAACGACCATAAAACAAAGTGTTCAATAAATAGTGCTGTGCAGTTCATTCAAAAGAGTTCCAGAAATAAATAATTCCTAAAAATCCAAACATGGAGGTTAAAACAATAGAAAAAAAAAACAATCCTTTAAAAACGAGGTTAAAACGTTCATACAGGAAGCAGTTTTTAAAACCAACAACAATGCCAAGCTTGGTGCTTCTTTTCGGTTAGCGTCTCACCTGGTTATCCCGCTTGGGCTTAGCAGCAGGCGAGACGCACTCGGCAGCTGCCCTTTTCCATACACTAACACAGGTCTGGAGACCTCCCGATCCCGGCTTCGGTCTGGCACTCATCCCAGACCTGAGTCTTGGACTCCTTGGTCTCCAGGACGCCCACATCAAGGACTGCCACACCAAGTGGCCTTCTACAGCCAGTCGCCTTTCCCTGGTCAATCCCGCTACCTGCTCGCTCAGCGGGAGCAACTTCCAACTCCAACACCTGGGTGTCGGCCTAACACCCAGCTTCCTCGCAGCTGCCCATGAGCACTCGTTCGCTCGCCCCTTGTCTCTGTCTCTCACTTGCACTTGCACTCGCTCCCTGTAACCTCCGTCCTCTCTTTTTCTCTTTTCTCTGATCTTTTCCTTGTCCCAATCAACTCGCGCTTCTTTTATATTGCAAGGGGCCATAGCAGCTGCAGCACATTAGCCACGGGAACAATCACGGATGTGGGCAGTCCCTCACCTGTGCACTAGGTGAGAAACGCACACACCGCAGATCGCCCCACGGCTTGCTACGACTACTACGCCCCCTCACGAAGCCGCCGCAAGTGCGGTGATTATTTATTTCAAAAACGGCCTTTGCTGAGTGAGCTGTGGACCCATAACACCACAGTTCCTCCCCCAAATAGCTCTCTTTAATGGCACCCAGGAAACTGGGATGCCATGGGAGGACCACTGCAGTATGGGGGATGGAACTGCTCCCAGTTTTTGACTTACATCGTTTCCTCTTCTAGCCAACATGCTCATCTGTCCATCCATTTTGGGCTCCCATCCTGGCAAGAAATTATCCTCCATCCTGGCCAGGATGCCTGCCCTTCCTCTTAAGCACTTATAGTATATTAACCCTTAAAGCGCCACATACTTGGGGGTTAATGCACCCCAGGACGCCAAATACTTTTTTGTTGCACTTTTTAAGTAAACGTCACAAAGAAAATGTGAAATTTGAATGGAACACATATTTGTTTTTCATGCAAAGAGCATCACAATTACTGCATTTTACACACCGCCAATTAACTGTCTAAACTATTAAAAAAACTACTGCAACAATCAATTATTATACAGTACTAGCAGGAGTACCCGGCGTTGCCCGGGAATCTATAACCGGTGAATTTCCCAAATGAAAGAAACAGAACATAGAAATAGAAGAAACAGTTTTCTGATTGACATTTTATTGTAAGTTCCTCCACTGTGGGTTCTGTCTGCTGTGGCATTTCAGACGCCCTTGAAATAAACTTTCTTGTGGCATCTGAAATGGACCTTCCAATTCTACGTCTTTTTTTTGGTGGCATGGGTATATTAGCGAAAAGCAGGACAATTCTAATGTGTTACATGGTATTACGTATGGAATAAGCACCACAGTGAGACGTTATTTGCGATACGTTGGAAAACAAACAAATTGCACCAGTCAGTCAGAAAGAGCAACACTGAAATCGTACCGTCAGTCGGAAAACGAGCAAATAGCACCAAAAATACGGAAAGCCATTGAGAAAGAGTAGTACTGAAACCGTACTGGGAAAAATGGCAAAGGGAGTGCTCCGTTTGTAAAGAGCGTCTGTGTTGAACTGTGATGCCATGTAACGGACGTTGGCGATGGTAACTACAGAGAGAAGTGACATACAATCGGTGCTGCGTTTGGGGAAAATGGTGGGAGAAGGATGCTGTCTCTTTAAGGTGAGTCTCTGTTCAAACGTGCTACCATATAATGGACGTTGCGAATGAAATACAGCACTATCAGTACGTGTGGGAGTGTGACGTGCGGAAACGCGGGTGTGTCAGCCGGTCACGCTCACTCGGTCGTTCATGTTTTACATCCATGCGGCAGTTCCTCTTCACCCGATCAAAGTAGTCGGCCTTCTCATACTTGGACACTTCCGCCATCTCTTGGCAATTTAAAGAAACATGGGTAAAGAGTGACGCACAGGGACCAAAGTTGCCACTAGATGGCGCCGTGGTGAAGTTCTGTTGCAACGAGCGGCCATCTTAAGTACGGGGACGTGTGCTGAACGTTGTGTCGGTGAAAAGGTGCCCTGCGGTTCACCACGAATATTTTTCCGAACCAAACATACCTCATGACCTTCTCCTGGTCACAAAGGAGCCCCATGCCCAGTTTGGTGGCGATCAGATGCCCGGTGCAGATTTGTATGGCGAACAAACAAACATACATACATACATACACAACACATACATAAATCGACTATGCTTTATATATTAGATGTACAAGGTGCAACTGACGCCATTGATGAAATTCAGTAAATCACCAAGCCAACTGCGCTTGATCTGGCTGCACGCAAACACACAGAGGTAAGCGCTGATGCTTCCAGGCTCGTCTAGTGCAGTGGCTGAATCCCAGAGACAGTGATGCTGATTCGCTAGGGGGCGCCAGTTGTCATCAGCCAGCTGCTCAATGAATGTACGGCACAGACTGATCAGCTCTGGCATGCTGGCAAATTGCACTGGGAACCAACTATAGTCGGTTGCAGGGTTCAACGAATATACGCCACCGAATATACTCGGCTCTGGTGTGCTGGCAAATTGAACTTGAAACCAACTTTAGCCGGTTCCGGTGGTTTAAGGGTTAATCGTAAGGTGCAGGGGTAGACCATTCTAGTAAACAAACTCGGTAAGTCTCACAAAGCCCAAGATAACACAGGGGTTAATGTGTTCAGCCTTGCTAAAGGGCATAGTGTGCAGGAAGTGGCCGACCATGCAGGTGTGTCAAAGGTTTTTCATTTTAATTCAGTTTTAGTCTCGATTAACAGTTAACACCTGGCTGCGGCATATACAGGGGCATTTCCGGAAGGTGGGACTGGACCAGGTGTCTGCCTGGGGGGTTGCCAACCGGGATCCCGAGTTGTTTCGTTGTGTAGTGGGTGCGGCAACGCACTGTACCAGAGCATGCTCCCCAACTTGACTTGACTTTAGTCTCGATAATTTGACTACTGTACTGTTGAATTTTGGTGAATGACTCCTTCCTTCCCTTTCATTTTTGCTTAAACATCCAATTTAACCCTTGTATACATACCTCAGGTCACTAGTAACCCATGATATCATTTTTTCAGCTCTCATGGGGTCATATGATAACAGTATAAATGCAGTTCCCCAAGAATGGTTTGTTCATTTAATCCACAATAATATACTACCAAAAATGCACCACAATAGTTTAAAATTAATTTTCTTATGATCATTTCATTAGTCAGTCAGTCATTACCCAACCAGCTATATCCTAACACAGGGTCATGGGGGGGTCCGCTGGAGCCAATCCCAGCCAACACAGGGTGCAAGGTAGGAACCAACCCCCGGGCAGGGCGCCAGCCCACTGCAGGGCACACACACACCCACATACCAAGCACACACTAGGGACAATTTAGAATATCTAATGCACTTAACCGGCATGTCTTTGGACTGTGGGAGGAAACCGGAGCACCCGGAGGAAACCCATGCAGACATGGGGAGAACAAGCGAACCTGGGTCTCCTAACTGCGAGTCAGCAGCGCTACCCACTGTGCCACCATGCCGCCCCACAATGATCATTTGATTATTTATAGGAGAAAGCAGGGTGAAATTACACCTTTTATTGGCTAACTAAATAGATTACAAATGCAAGCTTTCGAGCCAGCTAAGGACCCTTCATCAGGCAAGGTGTAACCCTTAAATTCCATTTAATTAAATTAATTAAATTAAACTAATTAAGTAATTAAATTCCAATTAATTACTTATAATGTATAGGGTCATTAGCGACCCTGAATGCGGTAAAGTGTTAGCATTTTTTCCTGTATTATTTTTAACAATTGTGTTTGTAAACAGCATTCAAACAAAATGTTTTCTTTTCAGGAATTCCTTCTATCTCTATATGTGCAGTACTTCTGCGTTTCTATCTTGTTACTTTTTATACAGACATTTACAAGTTTAGAGAGGTAACAGAAAAGAAGAAATTCTGTGATGCTTATCCACACAGCCTCTTGACAGAGCTCCTGTCATTTCTAGCAAATTATGAGTCAGAGAGAGATGCAGTACTTCTGATGCCATCAGATCTTGAATGTTGTAGGTAAGGAAATTGTACAATGGCAGAGCTCCGACGAGGATGAGGGTACTGAAGGGAAAGGTGGCAAGTGGACACAGCAGCTGCACAGTGTGAAACAGCACGAGCCGCATCAACTGAAACAGCTTCTTACAGAAGCAAAGTGTTCTTATTTAGGGATTTATGACTTTATAGAAAAAAAGAGATAAGTAAGGAAGTGCCACTGATTCTTATCACCACAGAAAGCCCTTGGAAGAGTCCTGTCGTTGAAGTTCAGATGACAAGTCACAGAGAGACTGACAGGGATGCAGCAAGGAGACAAATGATGAACAACAGAGTAAGACAGCACAGAGTGACTTGAGGCTGTTCTACCTATGACGTCACTTCCAGGGTCCGTCCACCTGGAGCCGCCTCTTTTTCTCAGAATGCCATCTTCTACAGTCAGCCTGAATTGATACAGAATGATTTGCTTTAGCGGGCGGCATGGTGGCGCCTGGGTTCGCTTCCCGGGTCCTCCCTGCATGGAGTTTGCATGTTCTCCCCGTGTCTGCATGTATTTCCTCCAGGTGCTCCGGTTTCCTCCCACAGTCCAAAGACATGCAGGTTAGGTGCACTGGCGATCCTAAATTGTCCCTAGTGGGTGTTTATGTGCCCTGTGGTGGGTTGGCGCCCAGCCTGGGGTTTGTTTCCTGCCTTGTGTTCTGTGCTGGCTGGGATTGGCTCCAGCAGATCCCCATGACCCTGTGTTAGGATATGGCAGGTTGGATAATGGATGGATGGATGGATTTACTTTAGCACTATTATCATACATTTTTTTTCTTTCAAATTTTCAATTCATTAATTAAGCGGGGTTGGCCGCAAGTTGCCCCAAAATGCTTTGTGTGTTTGTTATTTATTCACAACAGCCTGTCATTCCTGCATCAGGTCACAACAGCAAAGAACACAAGTAAACTCACCAACTCCCAAGCGCATTTGAATGAACCGCCAGGGAGTGTGGGAAACCATTGGCTTTGTAGGACTGAGGGTAGTCCCTGGCGGTGAGAGTGACACTGCCACTTGCAGAACCACCCACAAGACACAAGGCACATAACAAAGGCTTACAGACCAAATGAAAAATAAGAAATAATGCAAATAATTACTAAAAGAAACTATGAACAAAAAAGCGGGTGGCACGGTGGTGCAGTGGGTAGCTCTGCTGCCTCACAGTAAGGAGACCTGGATTTGCTTCCCGGGTCCTCCCTGCGTGAAGTTTGCATGTTCTCCCCGTGTCTGTGTTGGTTTCCTCCGGGTGCTCCGGTTACCTCCCACAGTCCAAAGACATGCAGGTTAGGTGCATTGGCGATCCTAGTGTGTGCTTGGTGTGTGTACCCTGCGGTGGGCTGGCGCCCTGCCCGGTGTTCCTGCCTTGCTCCCTGTGCTGGCTGGGATTGGCTCCAGCAGACCCCCATGACCCTGTGTTAGGATAGAGCAGGTTGGACAATGACTGACTGACAAAAAAAATCACATGAAACAAGGATATGAACCCCAGCCAGGGGAAGAGCCTACAACACTTTTGGCGCACATTTGTGGCAGCAACACCACTACACGTTGTAAAATGAAAAGATCTTGACACAAAAAGAGGTTTGGGGCAGCCACTCGAATACTTAAATAAGGCTGCAAATTGAGGTTTGGTAGCACAGAAGTGTACAGGCTGAGTCCAAAACAGAACTAAATTCAAGTGAGAAGTTGTCTTGCTTTTAAGGCAAGTTGGTGGAAGTTCGGTCATCTAGGAGACAGAACCAGAAGTGACATCACCGGGGCCGGAATTGGAAGTGACGTCATCAGGACCAGGCAGAATTTCCTATGTTTGGTATGCAGGGATATAAGAGAAAGGTTTACTGCACCCTGCCACCCTCTGGCATGGCATGGAATTACCTTCTTTAAGTCCTTCTAGTTGACTCCCACACACACTTTTGACCATATAGTGAAACATAAAGGCTGCATATATTAAAGCATCACACAAGCTAAATATTAAAAGTCTTATTCAACTAAGTGTGATATTTTTCACCCCAATACATGTTCTATGAGGGTCTTCTTCATCACGTCCTTTAGGCTGGTTAGCTAATCATTGAAAAAATATGTATTCCTAAAGCCAATACTAGTTAGCTTGTAGCATTTTCATAGTCATTTTATTTCAGATTTTTCATTACTTACCATTTTGCCCCTGCTATCTTGTTTAATTACAGGTAGGTTAAGAAGTCATGAAATCCAATTTATTCTTAAATAGCATTCTTCTCAGTAGACAGGCTCTGAATGCCACACAGGTTTAAAAATATAAGAGAGTAGGAGTAAAATACAAAAAGGCATATAAAAACATGCAAAATTCACAAAGACATTAACAACCAGAGGCAGCGGCCGAATGTGGATGAAAATGGACATGGAGAGGAGGTGACATCTTCAGATCAGTCAGCAGCCATACTACCTGCACTTCAGAACAGGTCATCTACCTGAAGCTAAGCACGGATGGGCCCGGCCGGTACTTGGATGACAGATGAGAGGAAAGCTTGGGTTCCTGCTGGAAGAAGTGTTGGCAAGACCAGCAGGTGGTGCATACCCTGTGTAGTGACGAAGGGACACTGTGCTGTATATATGGCGGTGTCCTTCAGATGAGACCTAATAATCTGAGGTCATCAAAGATCCCTCGTAAAGATGTCCAGACTAAATTGTCCACCACAGCCAGTCATTCTGGCCCCCTAATCATCCTCTGTCTCTAATTGGCTCACTCTCTCACTGCTACTGTGTTATGTGCTTACTGGCGCAAAAATGGCTGCCGTTGCATCACCCAGGTGGGTGCTACACATTGGTGGTGGTTGAAATGGCTCCCCACTCACTATTGAAAGCACTTTGAGTATTGAGAAAAGTGCTATATAAATATAAAGAATTATTATTATTATTATTTATCTAATTTATAAAGCAGAGTCGATGTATGTGTGTATGTTTGTTTGTCCTTTATACAAATCTGCACCGGGCGTCCGATCGCCACCAAACTGGGGATGGGGCTCCTTTGTGACCAGGAAGAGGTCATGGGGTATGTTTGGTTGGGAAAAATGTTCGTGGTGAAGCGCAGGGCACCTTCTCACCGACACACGTCGGCACACGTCCCAGGCAATCCCATCTGGCATACCAAACAATTACAGCTGCTACTTCAAGATCCTATGAGTCATCTCAAGAAAGGGAAACCAGGCTGTCTGCCAACAGGAGAAGGGCTGCTGATGCAGGAGTGGATGAAAGATCTGAAGAAAGGGAAACCAGGCTGTTTGCCAACACAATACGATTTCAGTGTTGGTCTTTCTGACTGACTGGTGCTATTTGTTTGTCCGCCATACAAATCTACACCGAGCGTCCGATCGCCACCAAACTGACAATGGGGCTGTTTTGTAACCAGGAGGAGGTCATGAGGTATGTTTGGTTGGGAAAAAGCCGATGTGTATATGTATGTTTGTTTGTCCTTTATACAAATCTGCACCGGGCGTCCGATCGCCACCAAACTGGGGATGGGGCTCCTTTGTGACCAGGAGGAGGTCATGGGGTATGTTTGGTTCAGACAAATGATCGTGGTGAAACGCAGGGCAACTTTTCAGCGACACAATGTTCGGCACAGGTGCCGGTACTTATCATCGACAAGATGGCCGCACGTTGCAACAGACATTAACGGTGGCGCCATCTAGCGGTACGTTTGGTCCCTGTGCGTCGCTCTTTACCAATGTTTCTTTAAATTGCCAACAGATGGCGGAAGTGTCCAAGTATGAGAAGGCCGACTGCTTTCATCGGGTGAAGGGGGACTGCCATATGGATGTAAAACGTGACCGAACCACTGCACGTGACTGGCTTTCCATATTTTTGGTGCTATTTGCTCACTTTCTAACTCACAGTACGATTTCAGAGTTGCTCTTTCTGACTAACTGGTGCTATTTGTTTGCTTTGCGACGTATGGTAAATAAGGTAAATTCATCTTACTGTGGTGCTTATTCCGTACGCAATACCATGTAACACATTATAATTGTCCTGCTTTTCACTATTATACCCATGCCAGTGAAAAAAAGACAGAATTAGAAAGTCCACTTCTGCTGCCAGAAAAAAGTCTATTTCAAGGGCGTCTGAAGCGTTGCGCACAACGTGACGATGTTTTCATGCCAACAATTCCGCTAATTCTGAATGATTTACCCTTTGATTTCAAACTACTACAATTTCCTGTTCATTTGGCTTTTGTTATGTCAATTAATAAGGCTCAAGGGCAATCACTGCAAGTTAAAGGCATCAATTTGGAAAATCCATGCTTTTCACACAGACAACTCTATGTATCGTGTTCTAGAGTGGGCAATCCTCAGAATTTGTTCATTTTCACACCACAAGACAAAACAAAAAATATAGTGTATCCAAAGGCAATGGAATGAGCACTTATCCTCTTTAATAAAACCCCTGTGTGCGTCCATGTGTCCGTGTGTGTGTGTGTCTTCTGGTGAAGTGCGCATGCGTGTTCAGTCTCTTCTTGCGCATTCCCTGTGTGTGCAAAGAGAGAGACACACACATAGGCGAGCGCGAGACAGACAGACAGACACACACACACAGGCGCATGCGCGTGAAGTGCGCATGTGCGGGGCACGGTGCGATGCTGCAAAGCAGATGCTTCAAAGGCCGTCTGACGCGTCATACAATCAATCAATCAATCAACATTTATTTATATAGCACATTTTCATACAAAAAAATGTAGCTCAAAGTGCTTTACAAAATGAATAGAAAAATAAAAGACAATAAAAATAAACATAAGTCAACATTAATTAACATAGAATAAGTAAGGTCCGATGGCCAGGGTGGACAGAAAAAAAAAAAAAAAAAACTCCAAAAGCTGGAGAAAAAAAAATAAAATCTGTAGGGGTTCCAGACCAAGAGACCACCCAGTCCCCTCTGGGCAATTTACCTAACATAAATGAAATAGTCCTCTTTGTATTTAGGGTTCTCTTGGAAGGACCTGATGATGATGGTCATGTAGACTACTGCCTTTTAATCCATCAATGTAGGACATCACGGTGCTTTGGTTAGGTGGTGATGGCACAGGTCACCACCACAGAAAACCGGGAAAAGAAACAGAAGAGAGAGTAGGGGTCAGTATGGATTCTAGAGCCACCATGAATAGTTATAATGAATTGAATATACAGAGTATCAGGATTAAATGAAGGTGAAGTTATCAGAAAGCCATGTTAAAGTAATGTGTTTTCAGCAGTGTTTTAAAGTGCTCCACTGTATCAGCCTGGCGAATTCCTATTGGCAGGCTATTCCAGATTTTAGGTGCACAACAGCAGAAGGCCGCCCGCCTCACCACTTCTTTTAAGTTTATCTCTTGGAATTCTAAGGAGACCCTCATTTGAGGATCTAAGGTTACAATTTGGAATATAAGGTGTCAGACATTCTGATACATAAGATGGAGCGAGATTATTTAAGGCTTTGTAAACTATAAGTAGTATTTTAAAGTCAATCCTGAATGACACAGGTAACCAGTGTAGTGACATCAAAACTGGAGAGATGTGCTCGGATTTTCTTTTCCTAGTTAGGATTCTAGCAGCTCCATTCTGCACTCGTTGCAATCGATTTATGTCTTTTTTCGGTGGTCCTGAGAGGATTGCGTTACAGTAATCTAGTCGACTGAAAACAAAAGTGTGAACTAATTTCTCAGCATCTTTCAATGACATAAGAGGTCTAACTTTTGCTATGTTTCTTAAGTGAAAAATGCTGTCCTAGTGATCTAATTAATATGCAATTTAAAATTCAGGTTACAGTCAACGGTTACCCCTAAATTCTTTACCTCCATCTTGACTTTTAATCCTAATGCATCAAGTTTATTTCTAATAATCTCATTGTCTCCATTATTACCAATCTCTAAAATTTCTGTTTTCTCTTTATTTAGCTTGAGAAAAATACTATTCATCCATTCAGACATTGTGTTAGTGAATCAACAGAGTCGGGGTCATCAGGTGCTATTGATAAGTACAGCTGTGTGTCATCAGCATAGCTGTGGTAGCTCACGTTGTGCCCTGAGATAATCTGACCTAATGGAAGCATGTAGGTTGAGAAGAGCAGCGGACCCAGGATAGAGCCTTGAGGACCACCATATCGGATATTATGTGTCTTTGAGTTGTAATTGCCACAACTCACAAAGAATTTTCTCCCTGCCAGGTAGGATTCAAACCAATTTAAGACACTGCCAGAGAGGCCCACCCATTGACTAAGGCGATTTCTAAGAATATTGTGATCAATGGTGTCAAATGCGGCACTCAGATCTAAGAGGATGAGAACAGATAAATGGCCTCTGTCTGCATTTACCCACAAATCATTTACTACTTTAACGAGTGCAGTTTCTGTGGTGTGATTTGTTCTGAAACCTGACTGAAACTTATCAAGAACAGCAGGTTTATTGAGGTGGTCATTTACCTGCATAATGACTGCCTTCTCTAGAATTTTACTTAAGAAAGGCAGGTTAGAAATGGGTCTAAAATTTTCAAAAGCAGGGGGGTCAAGACTAAGACAGCTGGAGGAACAAAGACAGCTAGTCAGCACAAAATCTTCTTTCCTTGTTTGGAAATGGACTATATGCCGATGTGGGGGCCTGCATGTGGAGGAACCAGTATAAAAGACTTGGACATCAGCCAAAAACTTTGAAGCCGGTGGACAGATGGGTGATAACGTCATCCGTCCTGAAAATCCTTTCAGCACAGTGACGAAAATGACAAACTATACACAAAGTGTTGTCATGGCTTCCTCGTCTGTTATGCTGTGTAAATCGTCATTAAAGAAAGCCAAGTTATTTTCTCTTATGTGATTTTTACAGCCGTATCACTATGGGAGGGATATCGCCTTTTTTTTACATTATATCTATATAGTTTCGGGTTACTTAAAACGCCACAATTACAAAAGAACTTATTCCAACTAGGGAGCTAGCGACCCCCTAAAGGAACACAGATGCAGACCACCGCAGCTCCGTGATTCTGTAGCTCCAGTGGACGGCTAATCGGATTGCAGGTTTTTGTCACCTGGTTTATTTGACTTGAGTAAGATAACCCCCAGAAAAACTCTAATATAGGTCAGTTCAGGTTGGGGAGCCTGCACTGGTACAGCACGTTGCCACACCCATCACGTGACAAAACAGCTCGGGATCCTGGTTGGCAACTTCCCAGGCAGATACGTCGTCCAGTCCCACCTTCCAGAAATGACCCTTTATCTGCCACAGCCAGGTGTTATGTGGGCATCCCCTTGGCCTGGTCCAGCCACTCAGGTCCTCACCTGATACAAACCATTGTGTAACCAGGCATTATCACCAATATACAGTATAATATAAAGCGACAACCTCATCAATGGAGTGGAGCTCCAGGGGTCCACAGTTGGAATTACAGATGCAAGTTCATAATACAACTGACTCAAGATGGATGATTTTCCTGTTATGAGTTCAGGAGGGAGGAAGGTGCGGGTTCAAGGGGATGGACACCGAAGTTGCATTAGAGATGGTGTGACTGTCAATTTTCTGTTCTGCAGAGGAAGGAGAAAAAAATGGCATTGGTATACAGTGCCATCCTGGCACTGAGGGTTCTCATCAAGTGCAAACGCGAATATCGGCAGAGTTTCTTTGCAGCCTTTGTCGATTTCCATAAAGTGTTCAACTCAGTTGATCGAGCTGCCTGGTGGGACATCCTGAGATTTTGAGGGATCCCCCCGAAGTTATCATGGCCGACCTGTACACTGGTACTGTGAGTGCCATACAGAGTGGAGGCAGACCCTCTGTGTTTTTCCCAGTTGATTCTGGGGTTCATCATGCTTGCATGGACTGGCTGTTGGGCAGGAACATGGGGTCCAGCGGCTGTGGGGCATCTGTTGGTGAAGAGAGATTTACAGATCTTGACTTTGTTGACGATGCTGTGCTCTTGTTCAGCATGGAGGGTCTGATTGAGGCTCTCGAGAGACTGAGTGAGGAGTCTGAGTGTCTGGGCTTGTGAGGGTCCTGATAAAAACCAAAGAGTCAGGCCTTTTCAGTGTGTCTGTCTGTGGAGAGAGTGTCAACCTCGTCGAGAGGTTTACTTACCTCAGTAGTGACATCCATGACTCTGGTGACTCTTCCTATGACGTCAGTAGACAGATTGGGAGAGCATGGGGGGGTCATGAGGTCACTGGATAGGGGTGTGTGGCACTCCTGATATCTCTACAAAACGATGAAGGTCCAAGTCTTTAGAGTCCTGGTGCTCCCTGTTTGTGTATATGGACGCTATCCAGTGACCTGAGGTGAAGACTGGACTCCTTCGTGTGTGTCTCTTCAGAGAATCCTTGGGTCCTGCTGGTTTGACTTTGTGTTGCTCACAGAGTCCTGAATGAGGCACACAACCTGCACTGGGAGGGAGCGTCAGTTACGGCACTACGGCCATGTGGCGCAATTACCCGAGGGTGATCTGGCTCATTGTTGAGGACTCGAGCGGCTGGACCAGGCCATGGTGACGCCCATGTAACACCTGGTTGTGGCAGATAGAGGGTCATTTCTGGAGGGTGGGACTGGACGGCATGTCTGCCTGGGGGGTTACCAGCCAGGATCCTGAGCTGTTTCCTCGTGTGGTGGGTGCGACTACATGCTGTACCAAAACATGCTCCCTAACCTGACCTGACATGACATAACCGGTTCTTACTGTGAAGAATGAAGAGTAAAGCAGACAGAACTGTTGATTCTGGTGCTCCAGTGTTGCACACACAGTCCTTGAGTCTCATTAATGGTGGTCTGCCTGGCATTATCCAGGATTCCAAAGGCTCAACCACCTGCATATCTCTTAGTTTACCCCTTAAGAGAGACGCCTGAATGTTAATGAAGGTATTGGAAGAATCAAAACACATAATCCTAACATAATCTTTAGGATGCCTCTATTTCAAACTAAGGACACAGCAAAACATTTCT
>JANRMT010062789.1:891771-902894 GCA_026402145.1 Polypterus bichir lapradei | reverse complement strand
TTTCTTTCTTTCTTTCTTTCTTTTGCAGTGCCTTTCATATTGATGTTGTTTTTCTCTTTATAGTGCCTTTCAAAAAAATCACTCACAGGTGTCTTTTCTTATATAGTTTTTTCTAGTGACATCTTTCTTTCTTTTCTAGTGGGGATCATTCACAACTTTCTTTCATTCTTTCTTTCTTTCTTTCTTTCTTTCTTTCTTTCTTTCTTTCTTTCTTTCTTTCTTTCTTTCTTTCTTTGCCCATGTGTAACTTATATTGGCACGCCTGCTCATAGCCAGCACTGGCACGATTGCTCTAATTCTCGGTAATCCTGAGCCGTCTGGAGCGCCTTCCCTAATGTTCCCTTCCACTGCGAAACCCACACCTGCTCATCTCATTACAAGCGTCTCAATAATTTATACCGTTAAGTCATTTTCAATGTTTTATTCATGTTTTTTAGGATCCCAGCTTCCTAATTTAGTCCCTTGTTCTCGGGTTGCTAGGCACTGATACGACTTTGGAGATGGTCGCCTAGACTCTGGTGGGACCCGTTGGTCACAGTGCGAAAAATTGGGGAGCGGATTTTGCTTTCTGCTTGGTGCCAGATGAGTCCCAAAGGAAGCGGCCATTTCCATTAAATGCAGTTTTCATTTTGGGTTGAAGTATTTAGCGGTCACCCGACCCGGAGAGAATCCTCAGCAATGTCTGCCTGATTTGCCTTTGTCACCTAAGAGTCAGCCTAAAAAATGAATTCATTTAATTTGTAGTGAGGTAGCAGTGATTAGGAAAGGAACTGAATTAAAGAAAAACTCCACCACTCATCCATCAAATTTTTGCTTAATCTACTGTATGGACCTCAAGGGAGAGCATGGCAGGGTCATGAGGTCACTGGAAAGGGGTGTGTGGCACTCCTGATATCTCTACAAAAGGACAAAGGTCCAAGTCTTTAGAGGCCTGGTGCTCCCTGTTTGTGAGATATGGGCACTATCCAGTGACCTGAGATGAAGACTGGACTCCTTCATGTGTGTCTCTCTGAGGAATCCTTGGGTGCCACTGGCGTGATTTTGTGTTGCTCACGGAGTCCCGAATGAGGCACATGACCTGCACCGTGAGGGAGCGTCAGTTATGGCACTATGGCCATGTGGCGCGATTACCCGACAGTGAACCTCATTGCTGAGGACCTGAGTGGCTGGACCAGGCCAAGGGGACGCCAACATAACACCTGACTGGACTCCTTCATGTGTGTCTCTTTGGAGAATCCTTGGGTCCCGCGGGTTTGACTTGGTGTTGCTCATGGAGTCCCAAATGAAGCACATGACCTGCACAGTGAGGGAGTGTCAGTTATGGCACTACGGCCATGTGGCGCGATTACCCGAGGGTGATCCGGCTCGCAGGACCTTCATTGTTGAGTCAATTAAAATGAATTCACAAGAAGTTAATTAGCAGCACAAACAGAGCACTCATTATAAAAAAGGGTTAGAATAAAAACCTGCAGCCGCGGTGGTCCTCCAGGACTGGAGTTGGCGACCCCGTTATAGACCACCCGATACAATTCAGACTGAGGAAGAGAGTTCCAGAGTTGAGGGGCCATAACACTGAAGGACCTAAGAGTCTGGTGCGCGGGACACTAAGGAGATGACTGCAAGAGGACCTGAGAGAGCGATGAGGAGTGAATGGAGCTGGGAGATGAGTGAGGTAATGAGGGGCAAAGGTTATGGAGGGCTTTGGAGGTGAGAAGCAGAATCTTGAATTTAATCCTTGATGGAACCGGTAAGAAGTGATGTTGGGAGAGAACAGGGGAGACGTCAGCTGTGGAATTCTGAACGTGCTGTAGCCTCTGTATAAGAGGGAATGACAGTAATCAATACAAGACATTATGGAATAATGAACCAGAGCTTGAGCATCATTAAAGGACAGAAAGGGATGGAGTCGAGCAATGTGATGGAGATGATAGAATGAAATTTTGGACAGAGACATCAAGTGTAGCTCAAAATGAAGTCTGACAACAGGAGCAGGTTTGACATCAATGGAAACAGAGAAGTTGGATGTCTTAGAAAGTAGGGAGTTTGGGCCTACCAGTAAAGAGGACAACGGGTAAAGCTCAGTATCATTGGCATAGCTCTGAGAAGAAAAATAATGGGACTGAATGATGGGCCTAATGAGGAGGTATATGGGAGTATGAATAGGAGATTGCCCAGCACTGGTCCTTGGGGCAACTTTGGGACCTCTCCACACCAGAACACATGGTGGGATTTGTTCAGGCGGTAGGACTCAGACCACCCAAGGGCAGTCCCAGTGATGCTGGACCCAGAGCGGGTGGCAATAATGGTTGACCATGTAGAAGGACAAGGAGAGATCTAGCAGGATGAGCACAGACGACATGTTGGTAGCCCCTAGCCAGCTCTAACGGGCCGACAACAGACAGTAGAGCCGTCTCAGCTGAAGTGCCGCCACACAGGGCTCAACAGTACCTGCAACACCCCCTGGTGGTGCCCTCTGGGAGACCGAGGCACCACTGTAACCCAGCGTTGTGGTTATGCTGCCATCTATCGCTCCGAGGAAGGTACGGTTCTGGATGTGTTCTTTCCCCTGGTCCGTTCAGATTAGAGGTGTCCCATCTGGGTAAGGGCCTCGGGCATCCGCCACAGAGGTTAAGGGGTGAGAGACAGATAGCCAATTAGAGACAGGAGATGATTATTGGGCCAGTATGATTAGGCCATGGCAGGCAATTTAGCCAGGACATTGGGATACACCCTACTCTTTATGAAGGATGCCCAGGGATCTTTAACGACCATAGAGAATCAGGAACGAAATGAGTATCTCATTTTTAATAGCATAGTGTCCTCGTCACCGCACTGGGTGCATCGGGATGCACACACAGACCACAGGGTTATTGCCCCCTCTTGGCTACTCCAATATCTTTTCCTGCAGCAACCTAAGCTTTTCCTAGATGGACTCCCATCCAAGTACTGGTGGGGCCTGGACATGCTTAGCTGCCGGTGGACTTCTTTGATATAAAGTGGCTGCCAGCAATAGGGAAACCTTGGCAAACTCACCCGCAAACCGGGCACACGGTCACATCTGATGGACTGGATGGGACGGACTGCGATGGGTAACGGGCACTCAGAGGGTTAAATCACTTCAGGCCACTTTTATTTCCTTGAGCCTTCAACAGAAGTGACTTCTGTGTTTACATGTCTTTAAGGAAAGCTGTGAGTGTCAAGAGAGCTTGGATGGATTGAGTCCGATCTCCATTGAGAGGAAACCGGCGGAAAGTTAGGATTAGGAGGACTTAATAGGAGATCTCACTGCAGGGAAAGTTTGGGAAAGAAAAATGTGAAAAATCTCCTACGTTGCTCACAAAATAAGCCGTCTATTTTGCTTAAGTGATACTGTGAATTTAATGACTCATAATGTGCTGATAGCATTTCATCATCTAATGTGTTTCATGCCCAAAAAAGTTGCTCTTCTTGATAAATAATACATTGAAAATGTCAGCTCCCAATTAATTCTTCTGCCGAAGCCTATGCGAAAATAACACTGACACCTTTTAGCACAGAATCTTTATAGTTTTTTTTTTTCAAATATGTGTATATATATATATATATATATATATATATATATATATATATATGTATATATATTATTTATATTATTTTCAGATAGTCTTACAATTTTGCCGTAGAAATAATAGGAAACTTATATATATACAGCACATTTACATATCTATATACACTGCTCACAAAACTGAAGTGAACACTTAATCATCGCAGTCTAACACCAAATCAATGAAGCTTCAGGGATATCAAAGTGTCCAGTTAGGAAGCAGAAGCTACTTTGAGGTAACGTCACTTGCTTTGGTGCAAATGAAAGTGACAACAGGTGACCTGGAGAGATAACAGCAAGACACCCCAGTAAAAAAAGGGAATGTTGGCCACAGACCGTTTCTCTCTTCTTAGCCTTCCTGACTGATTCCTCTACAGTTTTGTGTTCTGCTAGTGTCCTTGTCACTACTGGTAGCATGAGGCGGTACCTGCAGCTGATTCAGGTTGAACAGGTGGTCCAGCTCCACCAGGATGGCATATCCATGCGTGCCATCACAAGAAGGTTTGTTGCGTCTCCCAGCACAGTCTCAAGAGCATGGAGGAGATACCAGGAGACAGGTCATTACACAAGGAGAGCTGGGCAGGGCTGTAGAAGGGCATTAACCCAGCAGCAGGACCGGCATCTTCTCCTTTGTATGATTAGGAACAGGAGGTGCACTGCCAGAACCCTACGAAATGACCTCCAGCCTGCTACTGCTGGGCATGTTTGTGACCAAACCATCAGAAACAGACTCCATGAGGGTGGCATCAGGGCCTAACATCAACTAGTGGGGCCTGTGCTCACAGCCCATCACCATGCAGCTCGATTGGCATTTGCCAGAGAATACCACAACCGGTAGCTCCACCACTGGCGTTCCATTCTCTTCACAGATGAGGTTCACACTGAACACATGTGACGGGCTTGAAAGAGTCTGGAGACGCCATGGTGAGCGTTAGGCATACTGCAACATCATCCAACATGACTAGTTTGGCTGTGGGTCAGCAATGGTCTGGGAGAGCATATTCTTGGAGAGCCACAGAGACCACGGACTGATGTAGACAGGTAGACAATGGTACCCTGACATCTGTTAGGTACCAGGATGAAATCCTCAGAGCCAGTGTCAGACCTTACGCTAGTGCAGTGGGTCCTGGGTTCCTCCTGGTTCAGGACAATGCCTGGCCTCATGTGCCCACAGTGTGTAGGCAGTTCCTGGATGATGAAGCCAATAACTGACCTGTACATTCCTCAGACCTGAATTCAACTGAGAACCTCTGGGATGTTAGGTATAGGTGCATCTGACACCACCAAGTAGCACCACAGACCGTCAGGAGCTCAGTGAAGCCCTGATCCAAGTCAGGGTGGAGATCCCCCAGGACACCACCCAGATGTTATTGGGAGTGCATCCAGGCATGTGGGGGCCACACACACTACTGAATCGACTAGATTACCGCAATGCCCTCCAAACAGAACTACCTAAGAAAAACATCAATCATTTGCAATTAATCCAGAAAGCAGCGGTAAGAATCTTAACCAGAAAAAGAAAATCCGAGCAGATCACACCAGTCTTAGCGTCGTTACACTGGTTACCCATTTCATTTAGAATTGATTTTAAAATACCACTAATGGTTTATAAAGCCTTCCATAATCTTACCCTTTCCTATATTTTGGGATGCCTGTCCCCCTTGCATTCCAAGTTGTAACCTTAGATCTTGTAATGGTGGTCTTCTTATTATCCCTGCTATGTCTGCTACTATAAGAGATGCCCCTTCGGTCTCAGCTTTCAAATCCCAGCTGAAGACTCACAACTTCAGTTTAGCACACCCTGACTAGAGCTGCTGATTAACTGTACAGACTGCGTCTCTGTTGTTAGTCATTAGCACTAAAACATAAGTAACATGACAGTTAGAATTTGTTACTAACTGTAATAAGAATGTAAGTTTAGTGTCACTGTGCTCCGTACAAGAAATTATTTTGTAAATCCATTCACAAGTACTGGCCAGGCCAAAAGGGGCTCTCAGCATTTAGAAGTGCTTAGCCAAGCATAGGACAAGATGGACGGAGACAGCTTGAGGAATGTGTAGTCAGCCTAAAGACAGGTGTATGCTATTTTGTCCTCTGTTGGAAGTGAGCACGGGATCTTCTTTCCTTGTTTGGAAATGGACTATTTGCCAACGTGAGGGCCTGCATGTGGAGGAACCAGTATAAAAGGCTTGGACCGCAGCCAAACACTTCAAAGCCGACGGACAGATGGGTGATATCGTCATCCGTCCTGAAAATCCTTTCAGTGCAGCAACGAAAAATGGCACTGTATAGATGAAGATCCCACCTTGGTATTTGTCTTGTTATTTGGCTTCTTCGTCTGCAAATCGTCAGTAAAGAAAGCCAAGTTATTTTCTCTTATGTGATTTTTACCTCGGTATCACTATGGGAGGGATGTCGCCTTTTAATATTATATCTATATAGTTTTCGGTTACTTAAAACGCCGCAATTACAAAAGAACTTATTCCAACTAGGGAGCTATCGCCCCCTACTGGTACACTAACCCTCACCTGTTAATACTGTGGAAAAAAAAAACTGCTAAAAACCCATTATTTTAATTTGTCTTTATCATAGCTATATTTTAGTTGTACTCCTAATAGACCGCATGGGCATAGACTTATTATATTCTTCAGGGATTTGAAGTCTTTATTCTAATCTCTCCTTTTCCCTGATGTCTTCTGCAGTTCTTTTGTGGTGTCATTTTGCACCACCATCACCTGATCAAAGTCCTATACAGCCCCCTGAAGGCGGGGGCCCCAGCTGACCACGAGACCCACTGCGTTGAATCCTCTCAGATGAAGCCTGGAAAACCAAAGAGGAATGAATTAACAACATTTATGTTAGGTATAATGTCCAGTTTGGGGGCTGGTTGGTCTTTTGGCCTTGGAACCCCTGCAGATTTTGTTGTTTTTTCTCCAACAACAACATTTATTTATATAGCACATTTTCATTCAAATGATGTAGCTCAAAACGTTTACTCTGAAGATGTTGATGGAGAAGTACAGAGAAGGCCAGAAGGAGTTGCATTGTATCTTTGTGGACTTAGAGAAAGCAAATGACAGGGGGCCTCGAGATGAGTTGTGGTATTGTATGAGGAAGTCAGGAGTGGCAGAGAAGTGTGAAAGAGTGGTACAGGATATGTATGAGAGAAGTGTGACCATTGTGAGGTCTGCGGTAGGAGTGATGGAGGTGAGATTCCATTAGGGATCGACTCTGAGGCCTTTCTTATTTTCAATGGTGATGGACAGGTTGACAGATGAGATTAGACAGGAGTCCCCATGATATTTGCTGATGACATTGTGATCTGTAGCGATAGTAGGGAAGCAGGTTGAGGAGACCCTGAAGAGTTGGAGATATGAGAGGAAAGGAGAGGAATGAAGGTCAGTAGGACCACCATGACAGAATACATGTGTGTGAATGACAGGGAGGTCAGTGGAGTGGTGAGAATGTAGGGAGTAGAGTTGGCGAAGGTGGATGAGTTTAAATACTTGGGATCAACAGTACAGAGTAATGGGGATTGTGGAAGAGAAGTGAAGAACAGGGTGGAGTGGGTGGGGTTTTGTTGAATGTCTGTGTTGTACCTCATTTCTTATCTTATCCGTTCCTATCCTTTTGTAATTTTGTTTTTGTTTTTTTTTATATTTCTTTGACACGGCAGGGACTACACCTAATTTCGTTGTATTTGTTACAATGACAATAAAGCTATTCTGATTCTGAAGAGTGACAGGAGTGATTTGTGATAGACGGATATTATCAGCAGTGAAAGGAAAGATCTACAGGACAGTAGTGAGACCAGCTATGGTGGCACTGACCAGAAAGCGGGTGACCGAGCTGGAGGAGGCAAATTAAAGACACTAAGATTTGCATTGGACAGGATTACAAATGAAGACATTAGAGGGTCAGCTCAGGTTGGATGGCTGGGAGACAAAGTCAGAGAGGCGAGAATGCATTGGTTTGGACATGTGGAGAGGAGAGATGCTGGGTATAATGAGAGAAGGGTACTAAGGATAGAGCTGCCTGGTAAGAAGAGAAGAGGAAGGCCTAAGAGGAGGTTTATGGATGTGCTGAGAGGGGACATTAAGATGGTGGGTGTGACAGAGCAACATGACGAGGACAGGAAGATATGGAAGAAGATGATCTGCTGTAGTGACCCCTAACAGTAGCAATTGAAAGAAGAAAAGAAAATGTAGCTCAAAGTGCTTTACAGGATGAAGACAAAATATATGAGAAAATAAAATTAGGCAATACTAATTAACATAGAATAAAATTAAGGTCTGAATGGCCAGGGAGGATAGAAAAAAGAAAAAAACACACTCCAAATGGCTGGAAAAAAAAAATAAAATCTGGAGTGGTTTCGAGACCATGAGATCACCCATCCCCCTCTAGGCATTCTACCTAACATAAATAACCTCAATCAGTCCTCATGGTATTCAGGGTTCACATGGAAGAATTTGATGATGACGGTCATGTGGACTTCTGGGGTCTCATGCATAAACGGTGCGTACGCACAGAAATGTTGCGTAAGAACTTTTCCACGTTCAAATCGCGATTTATAAAACCTACACTTGGTGTAAAGCCACGCACTTTTCCACGGTACCTCATGCCCTGTCTTACGCAAATTCTCCGCTCGGTTTTGCAGACTGGTGGCACCCAGCGTCAAAGCAGTGCTACTGTTCCTGTGTGGTTACTCTTTATGTTCCTGACGCGGTTTTAAAAATACACTGAAACTAACCGCATATTGTTTATTAGTGTAATGCATCTGATTGTAATTAACTTCTAACAATATAATGGTCCACGGAATAACCATAGTATTCCAAATACCATAACTGCTTTAGCGTTGTTACTCTCACTGCACCTTCTTCTTCTTTCAGCTGCTCCTGTTAGGAGTTGCCACAGCGGATCATCTTTTTCCATATTAGTCTCACTGCACCACTCGGAGTATTTATATCACTGTATCCGAGTGTGAATCACAGCAGCAGCTGATCGGAAAGAGAATTATCCGTATTACAGCATCAAGCACACGCTACTACAGCCTTTCCTGTACGAACCTCGCGGTTCAGAAACAGTTTCATCCCAAGAACTATAAATGCACTCAGTCAATTCCTCCTTGTAGAACTATTTGTACTTATAAGTACAATCACCTCACTGTAAACTTGTACTACGGTTATAATATTACACAACCTGCGCCACTTTATAAAGCGCGTATTTACATATGATGACGTTTTCCCTTGCCTGGACGCGGGTCACCGGGGCCCCCCTCTGGAGCCAGGCCTGGTGGTGGGGCTCGATGGCAAGCGCCTGGTGGCCGGGCCTGCACCCATGGGGCTCGGCCGGGCACAGCCCGAAGAGGTAACGTGGGTCCTCCTTCCCATGGGCTCACCACCTATGGGAGGGGCCAAGGAGGTCGGGTGCAGTGTGAGTTGGGTGGTGGCCGAAGGCGGGGACCTTGGTGGTCTGATCCTCGGCTACAGAAGCTGGCTCTTGGGATGTGGAATGTCACCTCTCTGAAGGGGAAGGAGCCTGAGCTAGTGCGCGAGGTCGAGAGGTTCCGGCTAGATATAGTCGGACTCACCTCGACGCACAGCTTGGACTCTGGAACCAATCTCTTTGAGAGGGGCTGGACTCTCTACCACTCTGGAGTTGCCCCCGGTGAGAGGCACCGAGCAGGTGTGGGCATACTTATTGCCCCCCGACTCAGAGCCTGTGCATTGGGGTTTACCCCGGTGGACAAGAGGGTGGCCTCCTTCCGCCTTTGGGTGGGGGGAAAGGTGCTGACTGTTGTTTGTGCGTATGCGCCGAACAGCAGTTTGGAGTATCCACCCTTTTTGGAGTCTCTGGAGGGGGTGCTAGAGGGCATACCTTCTGGGGATTTCCTCATTTTGCTGGGAGACTTCAATGCTCACGTGGGCAATGACAGTGAGACCTGGAAGGGCGTGATTGGGAGGAATGGTCCCCCCGATCTGAACCCGAGCGGTGTTTTGTTATTGGACTTCTGTGCTCGTCACGGATTGTCCATAACGAACACCATGTTCAAGCATAAGGGTGTTCGTATGTGCACTTGGCACCAGGACACCCTAGGCCTCAGGTCGATGATCGACTTTGTGGTCGTGTCGTCGGACTTGCGGCCACATGTTTTGGACACTCGGGTGAAGAGAGGGGCAGAGCTGTCAACTGATCACCACCTGGTGGTGAGTTGGCTTCGATGGTGGGGGAAGATGCCGGTCAGACCTGGTAAGCCCAAATGTGTTGTGAGGGTCTGCTGGGAATGGCTGGCATAGTCCCCTGTCAGAAGTAGCTTCAACTCCCACCCCCGGCAGAACTTCAACCATGTCCCGAGGGAGGTGGGGGACATTGAGTCCAAATGGGCCATGTTCCATGCCTCTATTGTTGAGGCGGCTGACCGGAGCTGTGGCCGCAAGGTGGTCGGTGCCTGTCGTGGCGGCAATCCCCGAACCCGTTGGTGGACACTGGCGGTGAGGGATGCCGTCAAGCTGAAGAAGGAGTCCTATAGGACCTTTTTGTCCTGTGGGTCTCTGGAGGCAGCTGATAGGTACCTGCAGGCCAAGCGGAATGTGGCTTCGGTTGTTGCTGTGGCAAAAACTCGGGCATGGGAGGAATTTGGAGAGGCCATGGAGAACGACTTTCGGACAGCTTCGAGGAGATTCTGGTCCACCGTCCAGCGTCTCAGAAGGGGGAAGCAGTGCAGTGTCAACACTGTATAGGGTGGGGATGGTGCGCTGCTGACCTCGACTCGGGACGTTGTGGGTCGGTGGGGGGAGTACTTCAAAGATCTCCTCAATCCCACCAACATGTCTTCCAATGAGGAAGCAGAGCCTGGGGACTCTGAGGTGGGTTCTCCCATCTCTGGGACTGAGGTCACCGAGGTGGTCAAAAAACTCCTTGGTGGCAGGGCCCCGGGGGTGGATGAGATACGCCCGGAGTTCCTTAAGGCTCTGGATGTTGTAGGACTGTCTTGGTTGACACGTTTCTGCAACATCGCATGGACATCGGGAACAGTGCCTCTGGATTGGCAGACCGGGTTGGTGATCCCCCTCTTTAAAAAAGGTGACCGGAGGGTGTGTTCCAACTACAGAGGGATCACACTCCTCAGCCTCCCTGGAAAAGTCTATTCAGGGGTTCTGGAGACTTATTCTCGTCGGATAGTCGAACTCGGATTCAGGAGGAACAGTGTGGTTTTCGTCCTGGTCGCGGAACAGTGGACCAGCTCTTCACCCTTAGCAGAGTCCTGGAGGGTGCATGGGAGTTTGCCCAACCAGTCTACATGTGCTTTGTGGACTTGGAAAAGGCGTTCGACCGTGTCCCTCGGGGAGTCCTGTGGGGTGTGCTCCGGGAGTATGGGGTACCGGACCCCCTGATAAGGGCTGTTCGGTCCCTGTACAACCGGTGTCAGAGCTTGGTCCGCATTGCAGGCAGTAAGTCGAGCCCGTTTCCAGTGAGAGTTGGACTCCGCCAGGGCTGCCCTTTGTCACCGATTCTGTTCATAACTTTTATGGAGCCAGGG
>JANRMT010062789.1:868512-891671 GCA_026402145.1 Polypterus bichir lapradei | reverse complement strand
ATACTTATTGCCCCCCGACTCAGAGCCTGTGCATTGGGGTTTACCCCGGTGGACAAGAGGGTGGCCTCCTTCCGCCTTTGGGTGGGGGGAAAGGTGCTGACTGTTGTTTGTGCGTATGCGCCGAACAGCAGTTTGGAGTATCCACCCTTTTTGGAGTCTCTGGAGGGGGTGCTAGAGGGCATACCTTCTGGGGATTTCCTCATTTTGCTGGGAGACTTCAATGCTCACGTGGGCAATGACAGTGAGACCTGGAAGGGCGTGATTGGGAGGAATGGTCCCCCCGATCTGAACCCGAGCGGTGTTTTGTTATTGGACTTCTGTGCTCGTCACGGATTGTCCATAACGAACACCATGTTCAAGCATATGGGTGTTCATATGTGCACTTGGCACCAGGACACCCTAGGCCTCAGGTTGATGATCGACTTTGTGGTCGTGTCGTAGGACTTGCGGCCACATGTTTTGGACACTCGGGTGAAGAGAGGGGCAGAGCTGTCAACTGATCACCACCTGGTGGTGAGTTGGGTTCGATGGTGGGGGAAGATGCCGGTCAGACCTGGTAAGCCCAAATGTGTTGTGAGGGTCTGCTGGGAACGGCTGGCATAGTCCCCTGTCAGAAGTAGCTTCAACTCCCACCCCAGGCAGAACTTCAACCACATCCCGTGGGAGGTGGGGGACATTGAGTCCGAATGGGCCATGTTCCGTGCCTCTATTGTTGAGGCGGCTGACCGGAGCTGTGGCCGCAAGGTGGTCGGTGCCTGTCGTGGCAGCAATCCCCGAACCCGTTGGTGGACACCGGCGGCGAGGGATGCCGTCAAGCTGAAGAAGGAGACCTATAGGACCCTTTTTGTCCTGTGGGTCTCTGGAGGCAGCTGATAGGTACCGGCAGGCCAAGCGGAATGCAGCTTCGGTTGTTGCTGAGGCAAAAACTCGGGCATGGGAGGAGTTTGGAGAGGCCATGGAGAATGACTTTCGGACGGCTTTGAGGAGATTCTTGTCCACCGTCCAGCGTCTCAGGAGGGGGAAGCAGTGCAGTGTCAACACTGTATACGGTGGGGATGGTGCGCTGCTGACCTCGACTCAGGACGTTGTGGGTCGGTGGGGGGAGTACTTCGAAGACCTCCTTAATCCCAGCAACATGCCTTCCAATGAGGAAACAGAGCCTGGGGACTCTGAGGTGGGTTCTCCCATCTCTGGGACTGAAGTCACCGAGGTGGGCAAAAAACTCCTTGGTGGCAGGGCCCCGGGGGTGGATGAGATACGCCCGGAGTTCCTTAAGGCTCTGGATGTTGTAGGACTGCCTTGGTTGACACGTCTCTGCAACATCGCATGGACATCGGGAACAGTGCCTCTGGATTGGTAGACCGGGGTGGTGGTCCCCCTCTTTAAAAAAGGGGAACGGAGGGTGTGTTCCGACTACAGAGGGATCACACTCCTCAGCCTCCCTGGAAAAGTCTATTCGGGGGTTCTGGAGAGGAGGGTCCGTCGGATAGTCGAACCTCGGATTCAGGAGGAACAGTGTGGTTTTCGTCCTGGTCGCGGAACAGTGGACCAGCTCTTCACCCTTAGCAGAGTCCTGGAGGGTGCATGGGAGTTTGCCCAACCAGTCTACATGTGTTTTGTGGACTTGGAAAAGGCGTTCGACCGTGTCCCTCAGGGAATCCTGTTGGGGGTGCTCCGGGAGTATGGGGTACTGGACCCCCTGATAAGGGCTGTTCGGTCCCTGTACAACCGGTGTCAGAGCCTGGTCCGTACTGCCGGCAGTAAGTCGAGCCCGTTTCCAGTGAGAGTTGGACTCCGCCAGGGCTGCTCTTTGTCACCGATTCTGTTCATAACTTTTATGGAGCCAGGGTGTTGAAGGGGTCTGGTTTGGTGGACTCAGGATTGGGTCATTGTTTTTTGCAGATGATGTTGTCCTGTTTGCTTCATCAGGCCGTGATCTTCAGCTCTCTCTGGATCGGTTTGCAGCTGAGTGTGAAGCGGCTGGGATGAGAATCAGCACATCCAAATCCGAGACCATGGTCCTCAGCCGGAAAAGAGTGGAGTGCCCTCTCAGGGTTGGGGGAGAGATCCTGCCCCAAGTGGAGGAGTTTAAGTATCTCGGGGTCTTGTTCACGAGTGAGGGAAGAATGGAGCATGAGATCGACAGGCGGATCGGTGCGGCATCCGCAGTGATGCGGGCTCTGCATCGGTCTGTCGTGGTGAAAAAGGAGCTGAGCCGAAAGGCAAAGCTCTCAATTTACCAGTCGATCTACGTTCCTACCCTCACCTATGGTCATGAGCTATGGGTAGTGACCGAAAGAACGAGATCGCGAGTACAAGCGGCTGAAATGAGTTTCCTCCGCAGGGTGTCTGGGCTTTCCCTTAAAGATAGGGTGAGAAGCTCAGTCATCTGGGAGGGGCTCAGAGTAGAGCCGCTGCTCCTCCGCATCGAGAGGAGTCAGATAAGGTGGCTCGGGCATCTGATCCGGATGCCTCCTGGACACCTCCCTGGTGAGGTGTTCCGGGCACGTCCAACTGGAAGGAGGCCCCGGGGAAGACCCAGGACACGCTGGAGGGAGTATGTCTCCCGGCTGGCCTGGGAACGCCTTGGGATTCTCCAGGAAGAGCTGGAAGAAGTGGCCGGGGAGAGGGAAGTCTGGGCCTCTCTGCTTAAGCTGCTGCCCCCGCGACCCGACCTCGGATAAGCGGAAGAGTATGGATGGATGGATGGATGGATGGATGGACGATATCATTTTTAAGATGAAATGCAGCAAAATATGTTGATTATATTATACAGATACAACTTTAACTTCATTTAAATAATCTCTATTGTTAATATTTAAACATGTGAGGACACGGTGCCGCAGCGCTAGCAAGTTCACGTATCGTTCCTGCCTCGCACTGTATATTTACTGAGACTGGCGCGACAGTGGAAGGATAGATGGATAGAATAATTAAACACGTACTATGAAGATATTTTAATGTTCCTTAAAAGTTTTGAAGAATCGTCGTTGTAAGCTTACAGATGGCTTAACGTCCATTACAGAGCTGATTGTGTGGTGATTGGGTATTTGGGGAAAGAAAAGTAAGGACAGGAATTGAAGGTTAGTACGTTTGAAAGAGACAGTACTGCTACAATAAATTATTTCATCGAAGGTCGCGCACGGCGCAGCAGCAACTTGTGTGAGACGTGAACAATCACTGCGCCACCATGTTTCCATGTTTAATAACATGCTTTCATTCCAATCATCATGAAAATGATACCACGTATACATCTCAGTATTTTAATTATTCAGAGAGCTGTAATACCACGAATGTAATGGATTCAGTGTCCTGTCGGAGAAAGAGAAAGAACGGAAGCACGTAGTGATTCACACACATAGAGCACATTGAAGATTAAATACAAAACGATGCATTTAACATGCTACTTTAGTTACGATGGGATTTGAGAAAGTAGTAAATTAAATGATTTTAAGATGAAGTTTATGATGTTCTACTTTAATGACAAAATAAACAACGTGAATAAAGTGGAAATTTCGAGGTTAAAGTTGACATTTCGTGCTTTTTTCCCACTGTGTGCCTATTTTTTTTTTTTGTCCGTACCCTAATAAGTTCAGACGGTGGGCTACAACTCGCCTTTTCACTGCGATTTTGATATGTGACTTCTTTTTTATTTTGGCACTGTGTGACTTTGTGAACTTGAGCTTTCAAGTTTCTCCGACACATTATGTCACTTGATCAACTTCCTTTTCTTGTTTATACCACGGTTTATTTGAACAAATAGTACATTTTATTAGAAACAAATAAGTTTTTCCTTTGCCTCCACTTGGTATTTGCTGAAATTCTTATATTTTCCCCCATGCTTTTCCCATTGTCTTTTCACAGAAGGCTGAGCTTAAGGGTGATTTATATTGATTTGCATATTCATAGAGGCGTAATTCTGGGAGGAGTTGGGGGCGGGACAGAAGGCGCGTGCCCGAGCGTTACTTTTCATGCTGACCGGGATTTATGGAGCGGAAGAACGCGGAAGTTGGAGTATGCACAGATTCCTGCATCTGGATTTTTCTGTGCGTAAGCACATTTCGGCTTTTGTGCTTACGTCATGTTATAGTGCGAATTCTACGCATGGCGTTATGCATGAGGCCCCTGGCCCTTAATCCATCAATGTAGGGACATTACGGTGCTTTGATCAGGTGGTGGTGGCACAGGTCGCACAGAAACCAGAAAAAGAACAACAGAGAAAATAGGTGTTAGTACGGATTTTTCAGCCACCATGAATGAAAATGATAATTAACTGAATATACAGAGTATCAGGATTAAACTAAGATGATGCTTTGAGGAAGCCATATTACAATAATGGATGTTTTTAGCAGTTTTTTTAAAGTGCTCCACCGTAATAGCCTGGTGAATTTCTATCTGTAAACTTGTATGCCAGATTTTTGGTGCATAACAGCAGAAGGCTGCCTCACCACTTCTTTTAAGTTTAGTTCTTAAAAGTCTAAGCAGACCCTCATTTGAAGATCAAAGGTTAAGATTTGGAGTGTAAGGTGAGAGACATTTTGAGATAGAGGATGGAGCAGATCATTTAACTGAAGATTTTTTTTGTTTGTTTTTTCAGTCCTCCTGGCCAGCGGACCTGATAAACAGACTTACATCATGATACTGTATTAAAGGATGCTACTCTTCCACCGATAGATAGATAGATAGATAGATAGATAGATAGATAGATAGATAGATAGATAGATAGATAGATAGATACTTTATTAATCCCAAGGGGAAATTCACTTAATCCAGCAGCAGTATACTGATACAAAAAACAAAACAAAAAAAATATTAAATGAAATAGTAATAAAAATGCATGTAAAAGCAGACAACAGCTTTATAACTTTGAGTAATGTTAGCATTTATTTCCCCGGGTGGAATTGAAGAGTTGCATAGTTTGGGGGAGGAACGATCTCCTCAGTCTGTCAGTGGAGCAGGACAGTGACAAAAGTCTGTCACTGAAGCTACTCCTCTGTCTGGAGATGACACTGTTCAGTGGATGCAGTGGATTCTTCATGATTGACAGGAGTTTGCTTAATGCCCGTCGCTCTGCCACAGATGTTAAACTGTCCAACTTTACTCCTACAATAGAGCCTGCCTTCTTAACAAGTTTGTCCAGGCATGAGGCGTCTTTCATCTTTATGCTGCCTCCCCAGCAAACCACCGCGTAGAAGAGGGCACTCGCCACAACCGTCTGGTAGAACATCTGCAGCATCTTATTGTAAATGTTGAAGGACGCCAATCTTCTAAAAAAGTATAGTCGGCTCTGTCCACTCTTATACAGAGCATCAGTATTGGTAGTCCAGTCCAATTTATCATCCAGCTGCACTCCCAGATATTTATAGGTCTGCACCCTCTGCACACAGTCACCTCTGATGATCACAGGGTCCATGAGGGGCCTGGTCCTCCTAAAATCCACCACCAGCTCCTTGGTCTTGCTGGTGTTAAGGTGTAAGTGGTTTGAGTCGCACCATTTAACAAAGTCTTTGATTAGCTTCCTATACTCCTCCTCCTGCCCACTCCTGATGCAGCCCACAATAGCAGTGTCATCAGCAAACTTTTGCACGTGGCAGGACTCCGAATCGTATTGGAAGTCTGATGTATGTTGGCTGAACAGGACCAGAGAAAGTACAGTCCCCTGTGGCGCTCCTGTGTTGCTGACCACAATGTCAGACCTGCAGTTCCCAAGACGCACATACTGAGGTCTGTCTGTAAGATAGTCCACAATCCATGCCACCAGGTGTGAGTCTACTCCCATCTCAGTCAGCTTGTCTCTAAGGAGCACAGGTTGGATGGTGTTGAAGTCCAGAAACATAATTCTTACAGCACCACTGCCTCTATCCAAGTGGGTGAGGGATCGGTGTAGCATATAGATGATGGCATCCTCCGCTCCCACCTTCTCCTGGTATGCGAACTGCAGAGGGTCGAGGGCGTGGAGGACCTGTGGCCTCAGGTGGTAAAGCAGCAGTTGCTCCATGGTCTTCATCACATGTGACGTCAGAGCAACAGGCGGGAAGTTATTCAGCTCACTAGGACGTGATACCTTTGGGATTATATATCTGTTTTTTTTTTTTGAAGATCACTAGGGGGCTTTGCTCGCCCACCAGCCTGAGCTACGCACCAACCACTTTGCGTTTCTGCCGCTCATGTTGTGAAGAGGGGCACTGAACGCTCCACTAGAAGACGCGGTTGCTCCTCCAACACCCCTCTTAAACGGTGACACAATGGGAAACACATACAGTTTTTGTTTTACCTCCTCTTTGCTCAATCAGCTGCTGGATTGCTGCTGCTGCGGTGCCGCATGATCTGCATTTCGCGCAGCACACTTCTGTCATATCACCTATGTCCATATATTCAATCTTTTTTTGCTTTTACCTTTTCGTCAGTATCGCATTGAATTTTGATACCGTTTTTGGAATTACATCGTGACAACGCAACGTATAACTGCCTGTGAGTGAATATCATTTCTTTCTCTCTACAAGAAATGTGTCTAACATAACCAAGCAAGGACTTTTCCAAATCTCTTTGCATAAGCTATTGACTCGTGGAGCTTCAGGCCCCGGGTGTGGTTACATCGCTTGGCACGAAGACTCGTCTCATGAGACGTGAAAGTGTCTATCTGAGACAATCACGTATCGTCTCCTTCCGAGATTTTTTTTATAATAAAGAGATATAGATTTGTCTTTCATTTTATTACTTATTCTTTCATATTATCACCACATCTTATTTGTTTTTCTGTGTTTTTTTTTTGACATCTTTTAAAGCACTTTGAGATTCATTGCTCATATGAAAATGTTGTGTTGTTGCTCCAGACTGGGCACGCCAAAAACATTTATACGGTTACGAACTGGAGGGGAAAATCATAAATATTGAATATGACAAAGCATTAGATTAATTATTTAGCCATTCTGCAATAATACATGTATATACTTAGTACAGAAGAACAAACTGATACACTACATGAATTTGTAAATGAGCAAATTAATGAATAATTACTGAATGAATGAATGAATTAATAATTCCTAAATTAATTTTGAATATGTTATTGTTTCATGTTCACGTTTCCACAGATGCTGATGTTCTAGATGAGATGCCCTGGCAACACCAGGTAGTTTAAGTCAGTATATTGCAGGAGTCCTCAACTACAGTCCTGGAGGGTCACAGTGGCTGCAGGTTTTCATTCTAACCCTTTTCTTTTAATTAGTGAATTCTAATAATTCATTGTTTAAATATAAAAGGTGTAACACATTTAAAATAGCTTACCTTGATGCTATAAGTGTCAAAAATAAAACATGTGAGTTGGAGTTGCATGTAGAGGAGCATAATTATGATATAATAGCAATAACGGAAACCTGGCTACAAAATAAAAATGGGGAGGAGTGTAACATAGAGGGGTACACATTTGTCAGGAAGGACAGACAGAACAGAAAAGGAGATGGGGTTGCTGTTTATGCCAAACAGAATTTAAATGCAAGTCATCTTCAGTTGGATGATGAGCCAGCCCCCTTCTATTTTGTGGCACACTCAGTTCAGCTTCTGCTTTCTCAACCTGAACTACAGGTTTCCTAGCTTTAGCCTGCTTGCCTCTGCCACTCCACTGGAAGATGGTTGACTTTAAAATTAACTTAGGCATTTCTGAGTCTACAATTTACTCTGACACAATTTGCCAAATTTGTTATGGGTTGGCCTACTTTTGCCCCTGTAAGCAAACATACACATACATACACAAAGATCCTAAATGAATAAGTACCGTATGATGACGAATGCATGTCCCATCACTCCCTAGGACCTTAACCAACTTAAATGCCGTATGAATGATGTATGCATCTTTCACCACTCCCTAGCACTTTAATTAGGGACTCACTACGACCAGCACTAACAAACATGCGGGTGTCCTCATGACACACATGAAGTATCTACACTTTGTTGGTTATATTCCATTCAGCAACCAAGCAATGTTTTACTTCCACTGCATTTGTACACTGGGTGCCCTAAAATTCACATACATAAACACATACATCAAAACAGTATTTGCAAACAGGGTGCAAAACATGGTTACCCCAAAATCCTGCCGACTACGCCAATTGTTTTATCTTGGTAGAGTAATATATACAAGGGATATCCAGAAAAAAAGGTTACAAGTGCCCTGGAGGGTGCAGGGAATTTTTTTTTTCGAAGGTTGGCATACCTGCGTGTAGGGGGGTCCTAACAGTCAAAATAAGCCCGGGACCGCGTCTGTCAGTTGTGAAATGTCATCACAGCAAGCGAGTTCGTCAACATCTGCTGAGGCCGTTTGCTCCACCTACCGCCAATGCGAGATTTGTTCGGTCATCAAGTTCCTCACTTTGCGTCGCGAATCCGCGGCCGAGATCCATCGTCAGCTTGTGGAAACTTATGGACCTGAGGTAATGTCACGTCAGCATGTTTACAAGTGGGTTAGGTCGTTCAAAGAAGGTCGCACTGACACTCATGACAAAGAAAGGAGTGGGAGGCCGTCTCTAGTTTCAGAAGAGCTTCTGCAGCAAGTTGATGAAAAAATTTGCAGTGATCGTCGTGTGACAATTGACACCCTTCATGAAATGTTCCCACACATCTCACGAAGTCTCATGGGTGAAATTGTCTCAGAAAAACTTGATTACAGGAAGCTGAGTGCAAGATGGGTGCCAAAAATGTTGACTCCAGAACATCGCCAAAATCGCGTTTTGGCTGCACGTGAATTTATGAAATTGAGGGTGAGGCGTTCCTTGACTCTATTGTGACTGGAGACGAAACTTGGGTATGTCACTATACTCCTGAGTCCAAAAGGCAGTCCCAACAATGGCGCCATACCCATTCCCCATCAGCCAAAAAATTCAAAGCTCAGTTTTCAGAGCGGAAGATTATGGCATCTGTCTTTTCGGACAGAAAAGGGGTTTTGTTGGTGGATTATATGGCCAAAGGGTCCACCATCAATGCTGAAACATATTGTGAGACCCTAAAAAAATTGAAAAAAAAGATTAAAGACAAAAGGAGGGGAATGCTGACTCGTGGTGTGTCCCTCCTTCACGACAACGCCAGACCCCATACCGCTCGTGTGACTCAGGACCTGCTTGTGTTCTTTGGATGGGATATTGTTACCCACCCACCCTATTCCCCGGACCTTGCGCCCTTAGATTTTCACCTTTTCACCAAACTGAAAGAATTCTTGGGTGGGAAACGTTTTTCCAACGATGAGGAGGTGAAGGAGACAGTGGAGAAGTGGCTTTCGGAGGTGGAGCGGAACGTATTCGATGAGGGTATAAAAAAGCTAATGCCCAGGCTGAAGAAGTGCATCAAAGTTGACGGCGATTATGTTGAGAAATAAACACATATTTTGGAACATACCCTGTAAATTTGGTTGAAATATATTCATTTTTCGATTTTTAACAGCCGTTGTAACCTTTTTTTCTGGATATCCCTCGAATATTGCTCTACTTTCCCCTATTGTATTATTAAGATGTAGCCTTAGAATTCCTAATCTCACAGACTTACCGCTGTTTATAAGGTATTATTGTATATAACTTATCCCCACCATCCCTTCTATATCTATAACCTCAGGCAATTAGATGTAGTAAAAAGACAAGCAGGAGTTAAGTTACACATAAAATAATGTATTACTGATAATATTCATAAAAAATAACAAAATGCAAAGTACATTTGAATATTGGCAACCATACAACCTGATAAAATGGTGATGTGTAATTCAGGTGGCACACAGACTTGTAGTTACTTAAAATGTCTCTAGTTAAGGCATCATTGGTGCTCAGCTTTCAGCCACATGTCTGTTCAATATGTCTGCTGGGCTGTGCTCTTCATTGTGGTGTCTTCATCAGTTCATGGTGTGATGGTCTTCTTCAGTTGTTAGCAAAAGAGAGATACTTCTACATCATCACAGGTTAGCAAGAGAGAGAGAATGTGGTTGAGCAAGCAAATTTATAGGTTTTCTGTCCAACCCCTACAGCCAATAGGACATCATGGTACTTAAAGGCCTCTGAGACAAGCCAATTCCAAACAGCCATACCTCAGACCAATGGGGGAAATAGTACATCTTAACATTTGCAACCCCCCCCAAGACCATATGTTAAACTAACCTGGCTTTGTGTGGGGGATGAGAGAAAGACTTTAGCAAAGAAACACTCGCCAAACTGGTTTAAGACACATCCCCAAAATCCTGTCGTGAAATTACAAATAAACTCAGTCGTAAAAGGGGGAGGGGGGGATTAGTAAACACTAAATTACATTGCTTTGCCTAAATTACAAATAAAGACATACAAAACATTTATCAAGTTATATGCAAAATCTTACATCACAACAGTGAGGACGTCTGGCTTTGCCTTGAAAGCATTAGGGAAAGAGGCCTTATGTTAGGAGTGTGTTATAGAGCAGGGGTTGCCAACTCCGGTCCTGGAGGACCCCAGTGGCTGCAGGTTTTCATTTTAAATCTTTTCTTAATTAGTGACCTGTTTTTGCTGCTAATTAACTTCTTTTGAATTCATTTTAATTGACTTGTTTTATAAGATTTGTTCCCTGGGATTTCTTCATCATTCCTCCTCAGGATGACTAATAAAGTTTATCTAATCTAATCTATTTACAGTATCTATATTTCAGTCCTTAATATCTGTAGTGCTTGGATGTTGTGCAATGTTAGCCATTATGAATTGTTGTGATGTGAGATTTTGCATATAACTCGATAAATATGTTGTATGTCTTTATTTGTAATTGAGGCAAATCAATGTAAATTAGTGTTACTTTAGTGAGAAGCATTCATGTTTACCCCCCTTTATGACTAAGTCTCTTTGAATTTTATGACAGAGCTGGGGGAAGTGCTTGACACGAATGTTTCTCTGCTAGAGTCTCTCTCTCATTCCCCACAAAAAGCCAGGTTGCCTAATTGGTTTTAGGGGAAGGCAGGTGCTAAGATGTTCTATTTACCCACTGGTTTGAAGTATGGTAGTTTGGAATTGGCTTGTCTCAGAAGCCTTTAAGTACCATGACGCCCTATTGGCTCTAGGGGTGGGACAGAACATTTATAAATTTACTTGCTTAACCTCACAGTATCTCTCTCTCTCTCTTACTAACCTCTGATAATGAAGAAGCATCTCTCTTACTAACAACTGATGAGGAAGACAACACAATGGAGAGAACAGCTCGGCAGCCATATTGAACAGACATGTGGCTGAAAGATGACCACAAATGAACTAGAGACATTTTTAAGTAACGAAAAAAGTCTGTGTGCCGCCTGAAACTACACATCACCATTAATCAGTTTGTATGGTTGCCAATATTCCAATGTACTTTGGATATTGTTATTATTTATGAATATTACCAATAATACATCGTTTAAATTGTAATTTAACTCCTGCTTGTCTTTTACTGTACCTAATAGCCTGAGATTATAGATATAGAAGGGAAGGTGTTGAGAAGTTATATACGATAATACCTTATAAACAGTGGTAAGTCTGTGGGATTTGAGGCGTTCTGACAGAGGCTACATCTTAATAATACAAAAGGGAAAAGTAGAGCAATATATTACTCTACCAACATAAAACATGAATGTAGTGAGAAGTTAAGAAAAATTACACCTTTTATTGGCTAACTAGACAGATTCCAATATGCAGGCTTTCAAGGCAACTCAGGCCCCTTCTTCTGTTAATACAGAAACTGGAATTCCCTTTGTTTATATCGACACTAGGATAGATACAACACTGGAAAACCTTTACGTGAGACATCTTATTAGGAAACTCCAGTTCCTGTATTAACATCTCACCTGAAGAAGGGGCATGAGTTGCTTTGAAAGCCTGCATATTGGAATCTGTCTAGTTAGCCAATCAAAGGGGTCATTTTGCTTGACTTCTCACTCAAGTCCTTAATCCTTAAACCGCCGGAATTGGCTATAGTTGGTTCCCAATGCAATTTGCCAGCACGCCTGAGCCGAGTGTGTTCGGTGATGTACATTCATTGAACGCCGTCACAGGCTATTGTCAGTTCCCAGTGCAATTTGCCAGCACGCTGGAGCTGATCAGCCCGTGCCATACATTCATTGAGCAGCCAGCTCATGACCACTGGCGCCCCCTGCATAACTGCAGCATCACTGTCCCTGGGATTCAGCCGCTGCACTAGATTAGCCTGCCAGCATCAGCGTTGGCCTCTGTGTGTTTGCGTGCAGCCAATTCAAGCGCAGTTAGTGCAGTCGGTGATTTACTATATTTAATCAATGGCATCAGTTGCACCTTGTCCATATAATAAGAGATTGTTCCAGTAGTTTATTTTATAGTTTTTACAGTTCATTGTCAGTGTGTAAAATGATCAGTGTTGCAGTAATAGTGATGCTCTTTGCATGAAAAAAATATGTGCTCCATTAAAATTTCACTTTTTCTTGGTGAACTGTAAAGTTTCCTTAAAAAGTGCAGCAATAAAGTATTTGGTGTCCGGGGATCCATTAACACCACCAAATAAGGGTTAATATCCCAACAAGAGCAAAATGAGGAGGGACATCAATCAAGACATAAATGGTTTTTGTATTATTGCTAGGGTTTATTCTCTTAGCTTCTGTTTTATCATTGTTTTTGTTGATTTTGAGCTATTATTTTTTATTGTTTCTGTGTTATTTCTGATCATTTTGCTTATTATTTGTTATTCATGTTCTCTTGCTTTAAACATGCTGCCATTCCCTGCACACAGTGGGTGGAGCTCCAGAAGGGGCGGAGTCATGCTGATATCACTGCTGCTGGGTCCTCCCTATGGATTTATATTGCAGTCCTGTAGAAAGACCCAGCAGTGGAGCTCTAAATTTGTGATGGCAATTCATGATTTTTCTGGTTTATTGTTTTCATTTATTTTTTGTTACTGGATTTTGTCATTAAATTGTGATATTGCACCTGGTCACCTTTTTATAGGGTTTTATAGGATTGTTAACCCTATTATAATATCTATATATATCTATAAATTCTTTTCACGTTTGAAACGGAAATTACGTATGACCACAGAACATATAATACAGGAACTAATCACGTTGTTTGTGGACACCATTTTTATATCGTCTTTACGAATTATTATTTGTGTGAGAGTTATTTTACTGATATTGAAAAGAAGTAAACACAAACACGCCGATCTATCCCATAGAAGTGCGCCCCGCATCGCCCTCTCCCAGCCAACCACTCTGGACTCCAGCGCTGAGCCGTCCACCTCCAGGCACGTTCTGACAGAGAAGTTTTATTTATTCGTCCAAGTGACTGTCGCGGAAACTGACACATTCTAACTTTTTTTTAATTGGCAGTACTTGATAGTAGAAGAGATGAAGAAAACAGCTTTTTACTTTTTAACTGCACTGAGCTGTAGAATACCGCCTTCAGCGGCGAGGGGTCGTGACAACAAAGTGGATGCTGGAAGGCGCGGAATGTCAGGCTGCTCTGCCGGGTTGACAGCTTCGCAGTTTCGGGCAGCGTCCTCTCTTTTCGCACTGTTTATGACACTTCAAGTGCCCCGTCAGCTCCTTGGACAGTGGAAATCTTTGCGAATGAGTGTAATCGGCGGCATCGAAGCGTGACTCTCTTGGTAAATTGTGCTGCACGACTACTTATTGTCCCTTAAGGTGAGTTCAGGTCACTAAAACCCTGCAACATTCAAGGTTGCTTTTGTGATGTACATATACACACATACATACATACATACACACACACATATATAAACATATATATACATATACACATATACATATACATACATATCTACATATACACATACATATATACGTATATACACATACATCCACATATATATATTGTGACGGACAACCGGCTCACATGCCCGGTCGGGACGCCTCTGCTGCATACGTCCCGGGGGAGCCATCATGGACATTGCAGTACCTTCCCCGGGGCGCTTGGGGGCAGTCTCCCTGGCCGTGGATCCCTCCTCAATCTCCCCCGTGGCTCCATGGGACATGGAGTCCACCACAGCAGCCCGGTTGGGAGATGGGGTAGCCACTAGGGGGTGCTGCAGAGAACCAGCCACCACACTGGACGGTTTATCAGCCCCACCCGGAGGTGCAATTAAGACCAGCTGGTCAGGCACCTGGAACACTTCCGGGTGGGGTATAAAAGGGCCTGCCTCCCAGCAATCAGGGCCAGAATCGGGAGGAAGAGGACGAGGTTGCCTGGGAGGAGTGGTGGAGGAAGGAAGCGTTTGGTTTGTGTGGGTTTTGTGCTTGGACTGTGTTGGACCTGTGGGACACGGGGAAGACATGTGCCCATGGCTGAAGAAATACAATAAAAACCCTGGAGTGTGAACACGTGCCTCTGCGTGGTCTGTGCCGGGTCGGGCGCTATATAGCGCCTTATTCACAATATACATATCTACATATATACACACATACATATATGTGTGCGTGTGTGTGTATATATATATATATTGAAATAGTATTACTGTCAAATAATGCAAAGAGTATGCAACAGAGTATGCACCCCCTCTTGGGAAACGAACCTCGGACGTCAGCGCTAGAGGCGAAGCCTCTTGCGTTGCACCACAGCGTGTGGCTTGTTTATTTGACAGTATGTAGATCGGGGTATATATATATATATATATAAATACCCGCGCTTCGCAGCGGAGAAGTAGTGTGTTAAAGAAGTTATGAAAAAGAAAAGGGAACATTTTAAAAATAACGTAACATGATTGTCAATGTAATTTTTTTTTGTGACTGTTATGAGTGTTGCTGTCATCAAGGATTTGATTATCATTATTTCTTTCAATCAGGTTCGTATTTGTAGGATGTGTTGTGTTCAAGTTACATTCCATGTTTGTCAACCGTTGTAAAGATATCAGGTTTCATTCATCGATTCATTTCTTACTGCATCAATAAACAGCTCGTCTTCCTCTTTATTTGAGACATCACACACTGTATGCATGGGTTTTTTTTTTACACTGTCTTCCTTTAGCTGGACATTGACTTTTTCCACCGTGTGCTTTGTTTCCGCAGTAGCTGCACTTATGAATATGCTTGTATGCATCACTCGCTTCATATTCTTTTGCTGCCTTCTCAATTGTGTAATGCATTTTTTGTTCAGCACTCTTTGGAGCTCTTGCTTGTTCTCTGCATATTGCGTTCACAGTCAGTTCACGTGAGCTGCTCGGAGTACATGCATCGAAGGTTCTCAGCTGTGCTTGTGCTATCTTGTGCGATGTCCACGGCTTTATTTAATGTTAGCTAAGTTTCTCTCGCAGTTTCACTGAGTTTGTGCCAAACACCACCCTGACCATCTCATCTTCGTCTGCATAAGCACAGTCCTTCACCTGCGAAGGGGTGTAATTGAGTGCCTGCCCATATAAGGCCGTCCATCAGCGGCAGTGTGTTTCTATTGGATTGCCGCTGATGGACGGCCTTATATGGGCAGGCACTCAATTACGTGGGAGGCGTGATGATGAGGGATGCAACTCCGCCTCACACGGCGACCGAGCTGCAGGCTATGGACGTATATATGTACATAAGTAGGTTCCAGTTATGACCATTACGCGTAGAATTTCGAAATGAAACCTGCCCAACTTTTGTAAGGAAGCTGTAAGCAATAAGCCTGCCAAATTTCAGCCTTTTACCTACACGGGAATTTGGAGAATTAGTGATGAGTGAGTCAGTCAGTCAGTGAGTCAGTCAGTCAGTGAGGGCTTTACCTTTTATTAGTATAGATAATATAATTTAATATAATATAATGTAATATAATATATCCCGGGTCCTCCCTGCGTGGAGTTTGCATGTTCTCCCCATTTTTGCGTGGGTTTCCTCCCACAGTCCAAAGACATGCAGGTTAGGTGCATTGGCGATCCTAAATTGTCCCTAGTGTGTGCTTGGTGTGTGTGTGTGTGTGTGTGTGTGCCCTGTGGTGGACTGGCGCCCTGCCCGGGGTTTGTTTCCTGCCTTATGCCCATTGTTGGCTGGGATTGGCTCCAGCAGACCCCCATGACCCTGTAGTTTAGGATATAGCAGGTTGGATAATGGATGGATGGATAATTAATTTTTATACTGTATTGAGGATTTGCTCTGTTCTGTGTATTGTACTGTATTGTATTGACCTCCTTCTTTTTGACACCCACTGCACGCCCAACCTACCTGGAAAGGGTCTCTCTTTGAACTGCCTTTCCCGAGGTTTCTTCCATTTTTTCACTACAAGGTTTTTTTTGGGATTTTTTCCTTGTCTTCATAGAGAGTCAAGGCTGGGGGGCTGTCAAGAGGCAGGGCCTGTTAAAGCCCATTGCAGCACTCCTTGTGTGATTTTGGGCTATACAAAAATAAATTGTATTGTATTGTATTGTATAATATAATATAACAATCCTATTATTAGGGTTATTAACCCTAACCTAATTTTTCTATTTTTGTTAACAAATGTTGTGGTCCACCGGGGTGCTTACAGCCACCCTAACCTGACACAGACAGGCAGATACAGGTTGCAGTCTAGCACACACATTTTATTTACAACTGGGGACCACTTTTCTCTGCTCCTCAGAGCACAGTACACAGAGCACCACAACACGGTCCTTCCTTCAGCTACCAATTTCCCATCTTGCCGCCTCCACTCCTCTCTCGTAAGCTTCGTCCTTCGTCCAGACTCTGGCTCTCCAAATGGAGTGAGGAGGCTCCTTTAATGACGGCCCTTGGGAGCGTTCCTGGTGGCTCATTAATCGGACCTGGAATCACTCCCAGGTGTGGAGAGAGCCCAATGAAGGGCTCTGCAGCTCCCTCTGGCATCTCCATAGAACCCAACAGGGCTGTGCCAAACTCCAACTCCCAGCATACCCTGTGGAATCCACGGTGCCACAGCTGCCCTCTAGCGTCCCTTGCTGATGATCTGCCCCTGGTCCTGCCATACAGTGGACATCCCGGCCAGGTAATGGACATGGCTGCCCGTCACAATGTTTATGTTTTAAAGATTCATTGTTGCATATTTTGTTCACAAGCCAGAGGTTTCTGGTCACCCTCCCCCTTGTAAGGCCTTTTGGTAAATTTCTGGGACTTTCTTTGCAATTTGATCTTTTAAAACCTGTTTTGAGTCTGAGCAGGCTAGAGACTACAGGTAGGAGATGGGGACCGGCTGATTTGGAATAAGCCTTTCTTGGAAGGCTGGTTAAGGTTCCTGCTTGCTTTAAAGATCATTTCAGAGCCCTCATGCCCCCTTTTTTAGCATGTTTGGATCTTTGAATTACAACAGATGGCAGTGAACAATAGAGAAATAAGATTTGCCAAGTTCTGATGTGAGTTTTCTTGTAAGCCCATATGACACTTGTATTATGACTTTGAATTAAATCCCTCTTTAGCAATGCTTTAAAAACCTGGAATTTACAGTCATGATGTCATATCGATCATTTCGTTTTTAATATTGCAGCATGCCACTCCAGTTGGAGGATTATCATTATTATTATTAGCATTGTTACTGCTGTTGTTTTTTTTGTTTTTATGAAAATCAAAGCGCCACTAATACAAGTGCAAGCAAAGAATTCTGGTGACTCTTTGAGGAAGGGACAATTCTAAATCCACGAGGCCCACAGCCTGATAAGACTACACAAACTGTCTCAGATGAATACAACCCTACAGATATGTCAAATACAAATGTGCTATTTAACCAAATGCTATAGGGCTTAAAGTGCAATTTTAAAATTTGATTATACTAGTTGAGTGGAGAGCAAGCACTGTACATGAAGAGCTGGCAAAATACAACAGCCTGTACACTCTTTGTATTTAATAACAAAATACAAATCTCTATTATAATAAAAAAAATCCTGAGATGAGACAAGACTTTTTCAGAGATACACTTTCATTTCCTGCGAGACGAGACTTTGTGCCAAGAGATTTAACCACATCTGGGGCCGGAAATAAAAGACAAAGAGTAGAACGTCATAAAGAGTTTAAAAATGCTGGCGCAATACAAATACAGAGCAGGTTAGAGATAATGGAAGTACGAAAATTCTGAAAAAGAATCGCATTAGCGCAAACAAACGGAAATTATTACTCGGTGAAATAATGGAACACCGAAAAGAGATCGAATATATTGTTTGGATTTCAACTTTAAGTCGGAGACTTGTAGATCATCTAATTCGTGTTGCCATCAGGGAAAAGTAGTGTTTCTTCCCAATGAAGAGTCGTATCCGTGAGAACTAAAAGATTTGTTGTTTGGTGAAAGTGAACTCCACATACATGAGTGGCAAAGATGTGTCACGATCCTACTGGTGCTGCGCCAACTTTGCTGGATTTTGCAGTTCTAGCCAGTTTTCTGATGGGACCATCCTTGGGGTTCTCTTGGACAATGAGCTGGCCACTGGTATCAGGGTGCGAGGTCATCCACACCTCAACTTCAAGCATGACATGAATCCCATGGACATCGATGTCTACTGCTGGGAAAAATGTTCTAGTAGATAGATAGATAGATAGATAGATAGATAGATAGATATGGAAGGCACTATATAATAGATAGATAGATAGATAGAGTGAAAGGCACTATATAATAGATAGATAGATAGATAGATCGATAGAGTGAAAGGCACTATATAATAGATAGATAGATAGATAGATAGATAGATAGATAGATAGATACTTTATTAATCCCCAAGGGGAAATCCACATACTCCAGCAGCAGCATACTTATAAAGAACAATATTAAATTAAAGAGTGATAAAAATGCAGGTAAAACAGACAATAACTTAGTATAATGTTAAAGTTTAAAAGTGGGTGGAATTGAAGAGTCGCATAGTGTGGGGTCTCCTCAGTCTGTCAGTGGAGCAGGACGGTGACAGCAGTCTGTCGCTGAAGCTGCTCCTCTGTCTGGAGATGATCCTGTTCGGTGGATGCAGTGGATTCTCCATGATTGACAGGAGTCTGCTCAGCGCCTGTTGCTCTGCCACGGATGTCAAACTGTCCAGCTCCGTGCCTACAATAGAGCCTGCCTTCCTCACCAGTTTGTCCAGGCGTGAGGCGTCCCTCTTCTTTATGCTGCCTCCCCAGCACACCACCGCGTAGAAGAGTAATTAATTAAGAAGTAGTAATTGTAAGCATTAGAGATGGGAGATCGTGAGAGGTGTGACCAAAACAGAGACCATGAAGAATCAATTCACAGCAGTGAAGAGAGCAGTAACAAAGTAGTGCTGAAATATGGAGAAAATTAATCTAGGGAACAAACCCAGGAAGTGGCAACTTTCTGTGTAGACAATGCTCGAGGGACTGCTATTTAGAAATTAGACTCCTCATCCTCACAAATCAGTGTACCATCAGCACCTCATGATTCTCTATCCCATTCAAGCCCACAATTTCGAGAGCAATGGTTGCCTGAATAATATATAAGCTCTCCACATCGAAAGTTGCTAGTGCCTTTACTGCTAACCTCCTCAGATTTGAAGAACACTCTGAAGCCAACTGAGGTCACTTCCCATACGTAAGTCCCACCTATGTCAGGACCCACAGTATGTAAACCAATCAACCACTGGAAGAGGTTAGTCATTCTTGAACCATAGAGGACAGGAGATGGAAGTCCAGTATTGAGCAATAGACAGATACTATACATCAACCATCTGAGGTCATCTAACCCTTGTGATCAATAAACAAGTCACAAACAACTATAAAGGTTTGGGGACTGACCCCTTTGTAATGTTTTGCTCCTGGTCAAGATGATAAATAAAGATTTTATTAGACATTCGACAATGATAAGTGATTTCTCTCAGCTTTTATACACAACTGAATCAAAATGGCTACAGGAAGTGGTAATAACAGGATATGACGTCATCAGTGTGCACCGGAAGTGACATCATCATGGCAGGACCGGAAGTGACGTCATCAGTGGGCACCGGAAGTGACATGATCATAGTGGGACCGGAAGCGACATCATCATGGCGGGACCGGAAAGTCACGTCATCATGGCGGGACCAGAAGTGATGTCATCAGTGGGCACCTGGAAATGACGTGATCATCACAGGACCGGAAGTGACGTCATCATGGCGAGACCAGAAAGTGACGTCATCATGGCGGGACCAGAAGTGATATCATCAGTGGGAGCCGGAAGTGTTGTTATGGAGGTTGAATGGTAGGATGAACCGTTATCTGACGAGTCAGTTATGTCAGGTACTTTATTATTTCTCTTCTTTAGTTCTGTAAGGTCAGAAAGAGAGGCATTAATACCGTCATACAGCCCCCCTATCTTGTAACCATTCACTCACCTCTGGGCCTGTTGATTGCCTCCTAAGCGCACATGTGTGACACCCTATAAGATGTTTTGCTCTTATTGGTTCTTTTGCTTTTCTTTCAAAAAATGAGGTTTCAAAACAGAGGCGTGCCAACTTTTTTTTTTGTCTCGTCTCATAGTGTTACAGCATCTAAGGACCCAGGGAATGAGGAATTCATCTGGTTGGAAAATATAAAAAACACAAACACCTAAGCCACATTAAACAAATGCAGTCTAATCTGAAAGAAAGAGGCCAAGGAAAATAGCTAATGGAAAAAAATATTAGCTGCATGATGGGATATTAGAGTAACGTGAGAAGACTAGCAACAAATGGAATAAAAGGAACTAGCAACTACCAGCCATCTGAAACAAATGGAGTTTAATCAGACAGTAAAATGTGACCGACTGTGATATGAGTGGCCTCTGGTTTGTCTGTCCACATTTCAGGCTTCACTGGACAGTATTTAAAATCAATGGGATGTTCTAGAAGTTATTGCATTGCTTCTAGGCTGTGCTCAAATAAAAAGTGTTTACTAGTAACCAAGAGCAGACTGGGTCTCAAAACCGGCCCGGGCAAACTTCAACGAGTGAGGTGACGACGTCGACCCACTCGGCCTATTATTCATTGTATTTTTCTTACAATTTGTGATGAGTACACGGCTCACTACTTGCTATGAGCCTATGATATGAACTCGTATCTAAACTGTTAACAAGCTTAATCTGTAAACTGCTGTTTAAACACAACTTCAAATTTTACATGCTTAGAAATAAAATTTAATGAAAAATAACAAAATTTAGTAACAGGGCTTACACGTCATTAGAGTGCATGTCAAATGTCAATGTCATGTCCAAGTGCCAGTACCCTAGTAGGCTAGTAGCTGCTCATTTACAATGGAATAAATGATAACTGAGGTTATAATGAAAACCTCACATGATTGAAATGTTCTATTAACGTAACGATAAACTATAAATGTTCCGTCCTAATATGAAAAATTCCTATCCTGTGCTTTATAACTTTATTTCATCATACTAATAATCACAGCTGAAAACCACTAATTATCGCTCCTGCCGATGACCAGAGAACAATAAAATGAATAATACATAATCTAAACTAATTATTAGTACCGAAGAATTGAAATACTAGATATGAGATAAAATAAATTGCAATAATGTATAAGCTAACCGAAATGTAGCGGTATCGAAACAGAAATCGGCAAAAGGCAGTTTTGACCAAATTTTTTACTGCAACGTTGTGTACTGACAACTGAAACAACTTGATGACGTAATACGGTATATTATATAGGAGTATAGAAATCGCAGTACCAGACAGATAATGTTTAGTAGTTTAGAAAATGTATTTTAATGTCAAACAGTAACCAGTACATAAAATTTATTTCATGAAACAACCGGCCAATGACCAGACTAGAGTCTGCGGCCCACCGGGCATTGCCCAAATGCCCTAATGACCAGTCCGCCCCTGCTAGTAATATTAAGTTAAAAAAGCCCCTCATATTTTTTCCTCTCATATTCAAAGACTGCACAAGTAGAAGATACATATCTTAAAAATGTATACATTTAGAAACACTCTCTGATAATTACTTTTTCTTCTGACATATTGATGAGTGTTTATAAGTCAATTACAATAACGGTATTATCAGCCTCTACCGGTGTAATTAATTAAAGGTTTTTAACACTTCCTAACGGGGTCACTAAATCTGTTCAATGCTGAACTGAGCGAGGACATAAAGTCCAATTGAATTCATATCAAAGATGTTTTCACTGAATATACCGAACATGTGCAGATCAACGCTTAAATCAACATTAAGCTGTCATGTTATCGGCATTCATGTGAAAAGGCTCATTTAGTTTAGCACTTTTATTTTAATCCGTAACCATTAATTTCCATAGTAATAAGAGAGACGCGTCACCAAGGAATCAGGCAAGTCAACCAGCTTTGTTCAATTTTAATTTACTTGTCCTTTCCTGTCTTTTATATGTTGGAATTTTGTAGAGCTCTGTGTTGTATTCTTGAACGGTCACAGTGTCATTGGGGCTGTAGAACAACGTAAAAAGGGGCTCACCACCCATCGTCTTAATTTACTTTGAAAATATTTTGAATCAATTTAATCAGATTCCTCTTTGTCACAATATGTGTAAGGCATTATAAAGTAGGAGAACGGGAAGTGACAACGGATAGTTAGGTAGATATGAAAGGCACTATATAATAGATAGATGTGAAAATCACTATATAAAATAGGTAGATATGAAAGGCACTATATAATAGATAGATATGCAAGGCATTATATAATATAGATAGATAGTGTGACAGATTGGGGGTGCTATTGCTCCCTTCAACCCTTGGACAATACGTCAGACACCAGATAAAAGTCCAAATTTCAACTTTATTAATAAACAACAGTGCACAAAGCACCCTCCTCTCCACAATACTCATAAATAATCAATAAACACAATACTATAATCAATCCTCCACTCCCAGACGCGTTGCCACCTTTCCACCCAGCTCAGCTCCCCGTCTGGGAGTTCCCACAGTCCTTTTATAGTCCGTGACCCAGAAGTGCTTCTGAACCCGCAGTCCATGTGACTTCCTAGCACTTCCGGGTCAGATAAAAACTCTTCTTTTCTTCGTTAGCCCTGAAGCACTTTATTTCTTCCGTCTTCATGACTTGTAAGTACTTTCGGGCTGTATGAAAACCAAACGTCTCTGTGTCTCCCTGCAGCGTCCCCTGGTGGCCCCAATGTTATCCAGCAGGGCTGTGTATTAAAACTCCAGAGTCCATGATGCCCTGCTGGAATTTGGGACATCTCCACGTTGCAGGGAAGGCTCCATCTGGCGGTTTGGGGGTCTTGGCCGGGATAAGCTGCTGGCCATAGTCCACAATAGACAGATATGAAAGGCACTATATAAAATAG
>JANRMT010062789.1:801566-823951 GCA_026402145.1 Polypterus bichir lapradei | reverse complement strand
CGGAAGTGATGTCCAAGGTGACAGCCGGAAGTGATGCCATATGGAGTCGCCAGAAGTGATATCATGGTGGCCATTTTGGAACCCGGAAATAACCGCAATTATTTTTCTTCGGTTCTCCTGTTGAGAGAAGAGGTTCAGGTAAGTGCTACGTGACAATCCTTCCTCTCATGATATTTCACTCACCTTTGGGCTTTTTGACTGCCTCCTAATCGCACGTGTGTGACACAGGCCAATCTAGTGCAGCGGCTGAATCTCAGGTGACAGTGAGATGCTGATTCGCTAGGGGGCGCCAGTGGTCAACAAATGTACGGCATGGACTGATCAGCTCTGGCGTGCTGGCAAATTACACTGAGAACCAACTATAGCCAGGTGCAGCGATTTAAGGGTTAAAACGGAGAAACGTTCTTTTCGAGTTCAACAACAAATGACTTTACTGTCTCAATTTTACATTGACAGCTCTTACACCAATTTGCACATTATGTATATATTTTCCTCTTTTTCTCCTCCAATAGACACTACTGACAGCAAACAGATCCCCAGTACAAGTTAATAAAACATTGCCAGACTGTGTTTGAGGGTAGGACCTTCTTGTCACATGCTGCTTGTTCAGAATGATTATACGTTGGGTAGCCTCTGTATCAGCAAATTGTTTCTGCTTCATGAGCTTGTCCTAGCTGCTCAAACACAAATTGAACAGAACCAACACCTCAGCAGCTCTCTCCTCCAAATCCTTTGACAGGTAAGTTAATACATTCTTCCTAACCATCAGGTCAAGTCAGGTTGGGGAGCATTCACTGGTACAGCATGTTGCAGCACCAATCCATCAAACAGCTTGGGATCCCGGTGGGCAACTCCCCAGGGAGACATGTAGTCTGGTCCCACCCCTCGGACGTGAACATCTATCTACGTGGGTGACCCCTTGGTATGTTCCAGCCACTCGGGTCCTCAACAATGAGGGTCCTGTGAGGCGGGAATTGCACCACATCGCCATAGTGTGATAAATTTCACTCCGTCATAATGCAGGTAATGTGCCTCATTCAGGACTCTGTGAGCAACTGTTCACAAAGTCAAACCAGCGGTACCCAAGAATTTTCCGGAGAGACACACTACCAAAGGAGTCCAGTCTTCATCTCATGTCACTGAATAGCGTTCATGTCTCACAAACAGGGAGCACCAGGACTCTAAAGACATCTTGACAAGGTTGACACTTTCTCCGCAGACAGACACACTGCTGATGGCCGTGCCCAAGAGGTCATTAAAGGCCTGGCTCTTTAGTTTTTATCAGGACCCTCACAAGCCCAGACACTCAGACTCCTCGCTCAGTCTCTCGAGGCCCCTGATCTGAGCCTCCATTGACTCCGCAAATATCGCAGCATCGTCAGCAAAGTCAAGATCAGTGAATCTCTCTTCACCAACAGATGCCCCACAGCCACTGGACCCCACCACCCTGCACCAACACCCAGTCCATGCAAGCATTGAACAGAGTAAGAGCAAAAACACAACCATGATGGACCCCAGAATCAACTGGGAAGAGCACAGAGGGTCTGCTTCCACTCTGCACCACACACTCCTTTCCAGCGACCTCATGACCCCACATGCTCATACTTCATAGGAAGAGTCACCGGAGACATGAATGTCACCACTGAGGTAAGTAAACCGCTCAAAGAGGTCCACACTCTCTATACAGACAGACACAATGCTGACCAAGATGTCATTCTTAGTTACAAACTTCTAAAATACAAGTAAGGAAGAGAAAAGGTTATCTAGATATGAAGTACCCTGTGGTGTGTACGCCGTTATGGAAACAGTAGATCAATATTTACTAACAGCTCCATTATCTGCAGATTATGATAATTCACCGTCAGTATAATTTGCTAAGGTCATCAGATGTCGTGGTGACAGGGTGGTGACAGTCACGATTTCAGGCTAGGTGTCCCAATAAAAAACTGAAGAATATCAAACAGGCTGCCCATACAATAAAACATTGCTCTGCGGAAACAATACATTCAGAACACCGCATACGAAATTCCAAGGGGGAACCACCACCCCCCCCCCCCGTAGTACCACCACCTCCTCCTGTGCCCCATTCAATGTAACAGACATTGTCTCGACTCAGCAGAAAAGCAGAAAACTAATACAGTGATCCCTCGCTATATCGCGCTTCGACTTTCGCGGCTTCACTCCATCGCGGATTTTAAATGTAAGCAAATCAAAATATATATCATGGATTTTTCACTGGTTCGTGGATTTCTTCAGAAAATGGGTCTTTTAATTTCTGGTACATGCTTCCTCAGTTGGTTTGCCCAGTTGATTTCATACAAGGGATGCTATTGTCGGATGGCTGAGAAGCTACCCAATCAGACCATGTATTACGTATTAAATAAAATTCCTCAATGATACACGATATGCTTCCCGCGCGGTGCTTCGCATACTTGAAAGCCCGAACAGCACATATTGATTTTTGATTGTTTGCTTTTCTCTGTCTCTCTCACTCTGTCTCTCTGACATTCTCTGCTCCTGACGGAGGGTGTGTGAGCAGAGGGGCTGTTCACAAACTGGCCTAGAGGATGCGGACGCTCCTCTAAAAATGTTGAAAGACTACCTTCACATTGCTCCCTTCTTGGCAGCTGCTTTGTCCGGCAGTGCTTCGCATACTTAAAAGCTCGAACAGCCCTATTGATTTTTGATTGTTTGCTTTTCTCTCTCTCTCTTACATTCTCTGCTCCTGATGCGCACTCCTTTGAAGAGGAAGATATGTTTGCATTCTTTTAATTGTGATGGAACTGTCATCTCTGTCTTGTCATAGAGCACAGTTTAAACTTTTGACTAAAGGGTGTTATTTCATGTCTAGAGGGCTGTAATAATGTTAAAAAAAGTATTTAGAAGGTCGTAAACAGGTTTTCTATGCTCTAACTGTGAAAATATTCGATTTATAAATAAAGAATCCTACTTTGCAGAAATTCATTTATCGCGGTAGAGTCTGGAACGGATTAACCGCGAGAAAGAAGGGTTTACTGTATCTTGATTTAAATGGGGAGATGTGTTCAAAAGGTAAAACAAACGAAAATAAAATAAAATGAAGGGACCAAAACCCAGACGAGAGGCAAAAATCACATTCGATATTCAGGAATGAAGTCGAGACACGAAAATAATCACAAAGAGTATTCAAAAATGTTTGCAAGGTTGTATGTGCAGATCGGATAAGGCTCAATGCCACTGTGATGTTTAATCCCCTCTGCTGACTAATTTGAGGTCCCGACCCTGGAGACCATGCCCCTAGAAACATGGGACGAGACCCTGACAATGGTACACAATATGGCTTCCATAGCAGGAAAAGGCTATAAGACCTCAAAATTCAGCTCTAATCATGACAATACTATAATACCGTGATGTAACAAAAGAAACAGACAAGCATAAAAAATTTGGGGTACCCGCAGGCAAACCCCGTATAACTGCAAATAAACGCAATCTATAAACACATTGGAAAAGGTACAAAAAGACATCTTCACAGGTGGGAGTTTCAAGTCATTCCTCTAAGATGTCATCACTTCTGGTTAAGTACAAGCCAGACAGGAAAAGGCCGGTACAGGGTGGACGGAGACACCAGAAGTGACATCATTGGTGGTTGGGCTGTCAATCATCTGGGCTGTAGAGGGAAGAAGAGAAGAGGCATTAGTAAACAGCACCACCTTGTGGACTGGCCAGGAATTACCACCACCAGAGTCTTTAAGCTGTCCCTAAGGCTGAAGTGTGTGACAGCACTCATAAGTCCGATGTGGAAAACTTGATCAAGACCCTCTGTTAAATTAGAACAGCATTGCGAGGATGGCCAAGAAGCAGACAAATACACACAGCACTGCCATTTACTTGTTTTAGCCACTGTGGGAAACCCTAGGGGTTCTTTTGTAAAAGTTTTTTTTTTGTTTTTTTGTTTTGCCCTGATACCTCTCTGAAGACGATGAGATAAAGTAAACATTAAATAAATAAGAATGGGCCTAATGTGTAAGCATACATGCTACACCTGTGTCCCGGTTTGGGACACTGAAAATGTGGTCACGCTATGATTTGCAATCAGAGTGCCACATTCACCTGATTTCCATAAAGGTCACTCACTGTAATAGAGTTTGCCATTCACTTCTGTTATTTCCCCAACATTTATCATAACTGATTAGCATGGCAAGTCCAACTTTATTAAAATTACTATGGTTAGACATGCTCAAGCCAAGAAGGAATTAGTTATAAAAGTTGGTTTGCATTTATTTATGTTAAATGCAAACTAAACAATAGTAGCTATTCAACTTCATTCCCATTTATCGCATAATAATCTGTATGAACAGTACCAGTCTGTTTTTCGCCCCCTCCATAGTACAGAAACTTATCAAAATTACTTACAACCTCCTTATGGCAGCGGATTTTGGTTTAATTCCTATTCTCATCCTTCTTGATCTGAGTGTGGCCTTTGTCACTATTTGTCACACCACTCTTCTCAACAGATTACACTATGTAACAAATTTTTATTTTTATTTTGTTCCTGGGTACAAAGTGTGTTTTCCTAACCCGTTATGCCTAAAAAAAAATAGAAAATAGCTGTTGTTCCACAAAAACTTTGCTTTTGTGATCAGGACAATGATATTTTGAAATTTGTCTGTTTTCGAAAAAATTCTCGATTCGCATTCAATACTGAGTAGTCTTCTAGAATATTCTTGAACTGTTAGAATTGTCCAGAATTATCTAGAACTTTCAAGAAACTTTTAGAACTTTCTATAACGTTCTCGGACTCTCCAATAGTAGTCATACAAGTATAAAAGCACAGGTGACTTGAACCAACATTTCGATTTATGTTATTTCTTTGATTTGATTTAGATGGCCTCAAGAGGTTGCTTGCACCCAGCAGATGCATTTTGCTACGTCTGTGGACAATTTATAAAGACAAGAGCGAGAAAGTATTCCGTGAAAGCATGTCGTAAGATGTGCGAGGCCTACAAGGCATACTTCGGCATGCCTGTCGAGGATCAAGACAAGCCCTGGGCACCTCATTTCACATGCGAATATTGCAAGAAAACTCTTGAAGGTTGGTACAGGGGAGAAAAGAGAGCCATGAAGTTTGCTATACCGCGAATTTGGTGGCAACCGAGTGACCACTCAAGCAACTGCTACTTCTGCATGATGGATCCTACCAATTCGCCAAGCTGCTGAACAGGACGGAGAAAACGGCTTGGAACAGTTTTGTTGCAGTGGTTCACGGCTTCCTGGGTAATCACAAGGCTGAAAACTATGTGCAGTTGGTTCGGACTCTCATAAAGAATTACGCCAAAATGGGATGCAGAATGTCTCTCAAAGTCCATATCCTTGACGCTCGTCTTGACAAATTCAAGGAGAACATGGGAGCTTACGCAGAGGAGCAAGGCGAGCACTTTCATCAGGATATACTGGACTTTGAACGTCGTTACCAAGGACAGTATAATGAAAACATGATGGGGGACTACATTTGGGGGCTTCTTCGAGAAAGCGATTTGCAGTACAGTCGCAAATCGAGAAAACCTACTCATTTCTGAACCACCTTCTGAGTGGCTTTGACTGTCTTTGTCTATTTACCATGCAAGTGTTGTTCTTTATCAGACCGCATGGACGGAAAGATAAAAAATTCCCTTGTTTTGTCACTAGAAATACTAAATTTTCTGGGCTGTGGTCATAAAATCAAAGTTTGTGCTGAATGTAGTCGTTTTTCCATAGGCTTTAGACATAAGCAGTTGAAATATAACTCTTGGAAGCCAGGAACAAAAATTGTGTTACACAGTGTTATCTTCGATTGGCGTTACCCACACTCCACTAGACTGGTTGAGATCCTACCTCTCAGGCCACACTCAGTTCATTCAGCTTAAAACTTTCACATCCCAACCCTCCGCTGTTACTTCAGGTGTGTCCTGGGGTCCTTCCTCTTCATTATTTACCTCCTTCCCCTTGGCAATATCTTTCATAAATATAACATTAAGTTCAACTGTTACGCTGATGATTCCCAGATCTACCTCACTAGCAAACCAACTTCTTCCTTTTCACCCTCCTCACTTATTGACTGCATAGCAGAGATCAAATCCTGGTTTTCATCAAATTTGCTTAAATTAATTAGTGACAACACTGAGCTTCTCTGCATTAGTACAAAATCAACATTATCCAAAACTGATCATTTTTCATTTGTTGTTGATAATTCCTCTGTCTCCCCTTCCCCACAGGTTAAGAGCCTTGACAGTACTCCATCTTTTCAGTAACACATCGATAACATCTCCTGGCCTGTGTAACGTTAATCGTATTCGCCCCACACCACTGCTATCCTTGTTCATAGCCTGGTCACCTCACGTCTGGATTATTGCAATTCCATCTTCTTTGGTCTTTCTCACAAATCTCTCTATATCAGGGGCATCCAACTCTGGTCCCGGAGGGGTGCAGTGGCTGCAGGTTTTCATTCTCACCCTTTTCTTAATCAGTGACCAGATTTTGCTGCTAATTAACTCTTTGCCTTAATTTTACTTGATGCACAACTTAAGACTCGGGCCCCTTAATTATTTCTTTTTTCCTTAATTAGCAACCACACAATATTAAGACACAAAATGTACCAGGGATCTGGAAAAGTTGCCCCCCACACTATGCCCCCCACATTTCACCCCTCATACAATTTCGCTCCCCACATTTTACTCCTCACACTTTGCCCCAGATATTTTTCCTATCACCTACCTGGATCATTTAAACTTTGATTAAAATTATTATTACCTGTATTTTATTGGGGCGGCATGGTGGCGCAGTGGGCAGCTTTGCTGCCTCACAGTTAGGAGACCCGGGTTTGCTTCCTGTGTCCTCCCTGCGTGGAGTTTGTGTGTTCTCCCCATGTCTACATGGGTTTCCTCCGGCTCCGGGTTCCTCCCAAAGACATGCAGGTTAAGTGCATTGAAGCTTCTAAATTCCCTAGTGTTTGCTTGGTGTGTGGGTGTGTGTGTGTTTGTGCGTGCCCTGCGGTGGGTTGGCGCCCTGCCCGGGGTTTGTTTCCTGCCTTGCGCCCTGTGTATTCTGCGATTGGCTCCAGCAGACCCCTGTGACGTCAGTCATTTTCCAACCTAACTCCGGGTCACAGGGGTCTGCTGGAGCCAATCGCAGCATACACAGGGCGCAAGGCAGGAAACAAATCCCGGGCAGGGCGCCAGGCCACCGCAGGTATTTTATTGTTTATTTTTTAATATCGAAATAGCGTTCCATAGAGTTAGAGTTGCTGGATTTCGTAGAGTTTTTTCATCAGCACTGTTACACAATTCAATGAGTCCGAACACACTATGGCCGTTATGCAGCGCGCTTTGCAGTTTTTGCTGCATGACTATCTGCGGTGCATCGTGGTCCTGAAGAACAAGCAGCACGTCGCAGACAGTGCAATATCAATTTATACGTACTGCCCCGTATAATATTATAAACATTTACAATGGCAAAGAGAGTTACATCAATAAGAGGCAAAAGAAAATTGTTAGATGATGACAACCTCATTTACGTGTTTTCAAAGAGAACGGTAAATGAATAACATGGAATCTGGGTTTGTGAAAAACATTCCACCTGCAAAGGCGCGTTTAATTTTTTCGGCAATTTTAACGTGCATTTATTAAACCAAAATAAATGACAAGATATAACAAAATGAGGTGCATTATTTACATTTCTGTAACCTACTCATTATCTACAGTGAGCAAATTGTGAAAGGCAAAATGTGGTAAGGGAGAAATATGAGGGGCGAATTGTTGGGGGTGAAATGTGAGGGGCGACTTTTCCGTAAACCAAAGTAGCAACACACAAACAACAACCTGCATCTATCACACAATAACTAAAAATAAAGAAAGGTGAAGGCCTCAGTAATGTCGATCTGCTCAGGTCCACAAAACATTTTGACCGCGCTCTTCAAAAAAAGAAAACCAACAGTTTTGGAAATGTCTGCCATGGTAGAATGAGCGTCACCGAATTAAAACGAGTTTAATTAGCAACGAGAATTGGCTTCCAATTAAGAAATTGAATGAAGTGAAGTCGGTTGGAGTTTCAAGAAATGTCAACTAAAATAAAGGGAAAGAGTTAATTAGCAGCAAAAACTGGTCACTAATTAAGAAAAGCCCCAGATATTTTTCGTATCACCTACCTGGATCATTTAAACTTTGTTTAAAATTTGTTTTTGTTTTAAAATTATTATTACCTGTATTTGTATTTTACCTTAATTACTGCAAAGAACTGATGTTACCAATCAGCAGCTAAACGGTGTTTGAACTCAGTCATAACATGGGAAAGTCGCAGCTGCCCTAACTGATATAAACAGTTAGGGGGTCTTCAGTGGTTTAAACTCCCGATCTCCTGGTTTTTCACTCCCAGATACACATAAACAATCGTGCCAAGCCCCTGCTCTTCCTGCCCATTGTATGCCATTCACATTCCCGTTAGACAATAAATCGGTACCCACTCATTTACGGAATTTTAACAAATTACTGTACTTTAACTAATAATGTTCACTAGATGGGAAATATTTCAGTTCCTTTTCTCCTTTCATAGAGAGATAGATTGATAGATACTTTATTAATCCCAAGGGATTAATTCATATACTCCAGCGGCAGCATACTGATAAAATAAACAATATTAAATTAAAGAGTGATAAAAATGCAGGTATAACAGACAGACAATAATTTTGTATAATATTAACGTTTACCCCCCCTGGGTAAAATTGAAGAGTCGCATAGTGTAATATTGACGCTAATTTTCTACTAGTATTAGTCATTTTACATTACTACTTATTTTCATTTGATAATCTTCTTATATAATACGCTACCATGGCTGTCCATTTGTCTGTCCAGGATTTTAAATCACCTGTTAGCTCGCAAACCGTTTGAACTATTGACCTGAAATTTGGTACACATATACGACATGATGTCTACTTTCCGCTATCGGGATGATGATTGACCTCCAAAGTTATTACTCTTTTTATTTATTTTATTTTATTTTATTGTTGAATCAACTCTCGAAGGCTATAGAAAAGGCGTATGATGAGTTGTATGAGAGGTTGGACACTAAGGAGGTTAGAAAAGGACTGGTGGGCTATACAGAGGGCCCGAGCTAGGAAAGACATGCAGCACGTTAGGATGATAAAGGATAAAGATGGAAACGTACTCATAAGTGAGGAGGGTGTGTGATGAGAAGATGGAAAGAGTACTGTGAGAGGCTGATGAATGAAGAGAATGAGAGATAGAAGAGGTTGGATGATGTGGAGATAGTGAATCAGAAAATGCAACGGATTACAAAGGAGGAAGTAAGGACAGCTATGAAGAGGATGAAGAATGGAAAAGCGGTTGGTCCAGATGACATACCTATGGAAGCATGGAGGTGTTTAGGAGAGATGGCAGTGGAGTTTTTAACCAGATTGTTTAATGGAATCTTGGAAAGTGAGGGGATGCCTGAGGAGTGGAGAAGAAGTGGACTGGTGGGCCGATATTTAAGAATAAAGGGGATGTGCAGGACTGCAGTAACTACAGAGGAATAAAATTGATGAGCCACAGCATGAAGTTATGGGAAAGAGTAGTTGAAGCTCAGTTAAGAAATAAGGTGATGATTAGTGAGCAGCAATGTGGTTTCATGCCAAGAAAGGGCACCACAGATGTGACGTTTGCTCTGAGGATGTTGATGGTTAAGTATGGAGAAGGCCAGAAGGAGTTGCATTTTGTCTTTGTGGACCTGGAGAAAGCATATGACAGGGTGAGGAGAGAGGAGTTGTGGTATTGTATGAGGAAGTCGGGAGTGACAGAGAAGTATGTAAGAGTGGTACAGGATATGTACGAAGGTAGTGTGACCGTCTTGAGGTCTGCGGTAGGAGTGGCGGAGTTGGGATTACATCAGGGATCGGCTCCGAGTCCTTTCTTATTCAAAATGGTGATGGACAGGCTGACAGATGAGATTAGTTAGGAATCCCCGTGGACTGTGATGTTTACTGATGACAATGTGATCTGGAGCAATAGCAGAGAGCAGATTGAGGAGACCTTGGAGAAGTGGAGATATGCTATGGAGAGGAGAGGAATGAAGGTCGGTAGGACCACCAAGACAGAATACATGTGTGTGAATGAGAGGGAGGTCAGTGGAGTGGTGAGGATGAGGGGAGTAGAGTTGGCGAAGGTGGATAAGTTTAAATATTTGGGATCAACAGTACAGAGTAATGGGGATTGTGGAAGAGAAGTGAAGAAGAGAGTGCAGGCAGGGAAGAGTGGGTGGAGAAGAGTGTCAGGAGTGATTGGTGACAGACGGATATCAGCAACAGTGAAAGGGAAGGTCTACAGGACGGTAGTGAGACCAGCTATGGTATATGAGCTAGAGACGGTGGCACAGGAGACAGAGCTGGAGGTGGCAGAGTTAAAGATGCTAAGATTTGCATTGGGTGTGACAAGGATGGACAGGATTAGAAATGAGGACATTAGGGGGTCAGCTCAGTTTGGACGGTTGGGAGACAAAGTCAGAGAGGCAAAAAGAGTAGAATCAACTCTCAGCAGCATCCAGGGTGGCCACATGCGTCGTTCTCATTCCTTACCACCGTCGCCATCACTTCCTCTACCTCTTCATATCTTAAATCATTCTTGATGCAGACTGAAGACTTAAGTGCCAGCTTAAGTGAAAAATTAAAGAAAACATACTAAGTAATTGCAACACAAACACAGACTTAATCAGTTTTAACACGAAAGATGCCGATGAAAGAAGAGAAGCAGCGGGCCACTAGGGTGGAGAAAAGAAGAGCTACTCAGGAAGCAGCAAGCGCATCAACCTCTGAGCAAACAAATGCTAAACATACAGAGAAAGAAGAGGAAAACTATAAGTCAATTGTAGTCACTGCACGTTATCATGCAGTCCGCCGTTACTGGTTATTGGATACTACCCTGTTGGGCATAATTTCAGAAATGCTATTTTTAAGAAAGCTGAGCAACAGTTGACAGATGGCAGACCCTCCACTGCTAACACACATCAATCAATGCCATTGTCACGTCACTTGAATTGCAGTCTGCTGTGCATGAAAGCCATTGAGCCGCCACAAGCCTCTTTGTGCCTCTTTTTAATCCCATTGTAAAGTGCTGCTAAAAAGCCCCAATTTAATGTTGTCTACTCACACATGGAATTGCATTCTGTTATTGCTTTTACTTTTGAATACGACTCACTGTTTCAAAATCATTTCATAAACAAAATGGTAATAACTAAACCTTGGAAAAAAAGGTGAAAAGCTCCAATTTTCTTATCAGTTAACTTGGTTGCTGGGCACACCTGAATGTGACACTCTTGTATTAAATGGCCATTAATACAATACAATACAATTTATTTTTGCATACCCCAAAATCACACAAGGAGTGCTGCAACAGGCTTTAACACCTTATACCAAGGGTCTTCAACTCTTGTCCTACACAGCCCCAGTGGCTGCAAATTTTCATTCTAACCCTTTCTTAATCAGTGCCCTGCTTCTGCTAATTAACGTCTTTTGAATTGATTTTAATTGACTTGTTTTTTAAGATTTGTTCCCCTGAATTTCTTCATTGTTCCTCTGAATTGCTTTGTTTCTTTCCTTAAATGGCATCCAAACAGAAATGAAATGTGAAGTGAGGGAGCCAACAGAAGAGCAACTAAGTCAGGGCCTCAAACTCCAACCAATTTCACTCCAACCAGCTGCTCAATGAGGCGTTGAGTCTTGTTTTTAATTAAACTCGTTCTTTAATTCCATGGCTTTTTACTGCTCTCCTGGTATAATAGCAAACATTTCCGAAATTGTTGATTTTCTCTTTTCTAAGAGCACTGGTAAAATGTTTTGGGGGACCTGAGCAGAATGTCATTCCTGAGACCTTCACCTTTCTTTATTTTCAGGTATTGTATGATGGACACCAGTTGTTTTGGCTCATTTTGTATCTCATTATTGTATGGCTACTGATTAAGGAAAAAGAAAAAATTAAGGGGTCAGAATCTTCAAATGAAATGAATTTAAAAGAAGTAAAAACAGGTCACTAATTAAGAAAAGGGTTAGAATGAAAACCTGCAGCCACTGGGGCCCTCCAGGACCGGAGTTGGGGACCCCTGCCTTACACTTGCCTTACACTCCAAATTGTAACCTTAGATCTTCAAATGAGTGTCTGCTAAGAATTCCAAGAGCTAAACTTAAAAGAAATGGTGAGGCAGCCTTCTGTTGTTATGCACCTGAAATCTGGAATACGAGTTTATCGACAGAAATTCACCTGGCTAATATAGTGGAGCACTTAAAAAACACATTATGTTAACATGGCTTTATCATTACTGATGAGTGAGCACCAAAGTGTTCGGGTGTTCGGTCCGAACACATCGCGATGTTCGTGTGCTCTACCGAGCACCCGAGTATAATGTAAGTCAATGGGAGACAACCAGGCACCCCCTGCTCTGAAGAGGGGAGGGTGCCTGGTCCATTGGAAAAGGTCAGAAAGTGACAGAAACACCACCCAAATGGACTGGGAACAGCATGGGGACGATGTCTGGATGCATCTTGGACTCCCAAGTCGCTGCTGGGAACCAGTTTGTCCGAGTTGTATTCCACTTTTACAGACTGACAAAAACACGCACAAAACCCCCCAAAAAAATCAATTTTACAGGAAAAATTACGCTCTAAAACATTATATGCCACTGCCTGCAGGTGAGCTGATGCTCTAAAATATTGTCGGGCAACTGGTGCGCAGTGCACCGTGGAATTTTCTAGGGGCGCCGCGAAAACTTTTGTAAAATATTTAAAATTGCTAGTGTTTTTGAACTTTTGGTTGATTAAAAAGATAATGTTTAAAAAAAAAATTATGTTGGAAAAACAGATAACGGAACACTTATGGAAATGAAGTCTAAGAAACGCCAGAGACTTCAAATGATCGACAAGGAAATGCGTGTCTGTCTTTCGAAAATTGATCCTCGCATCAATCTCATATATGCTGAAAAACAATCTCAACATTCACATTAATTAAATTTAAGATTTATCCTTTGATTCTTTTATTAATAAAATGTCTTTCAAACTTGTAAAATTAACTGTTTTTATTGGCGATTGTCCATAGATTGTGTCATCACGACTTTATTTATGGGTAGTCCTTCAGGTGCGCCGCGAAAGAAAATTTTTGGACGGAAAAAGGTTGCCGTTCACTGCTCTAAAACATGATATGGGAGTGCATGCTGTTTAGCACCCGATGACGTGTTCCGGCCAGCCAATCACTGTAATGCCAGCACCTGACATGGCTACTGACATTACAGTGAGGGCAGTACTTCCCTGCCCCTTGATTGGCTGTCTCTAACCTGAGAAACGTGCGGGGCGGAGACTCGAGCATGGTGCACGAGCACATTTGGTGCTCGTTCGAGTAGCGCCATGCTCCGAGCATAGCGATGCTTGAGCCGAACACATGTTCGGCCGAGCATGCTCGCTCATCACTATTTATCATAGCTTCATTTTAGTGTAACCCTGATATTCTGTATATGCTTTGAATTATACTTTTTATCACATCTCCTCAATTCGTACTAACCCCTAATTTCTCTGCTGTTCTATTTCCAATTGTCTGTGGTGGCGACCTGTGCCCCCACCACCTGATCAGGGCACCATGCCAACCCTACATTGGTGGATTGAAGGCCAGATGTACACATGAGCATCATCATCATCAAATTCTTCCATATGAAGCCTGAAAACCATGAGGCCTGATTGAGATCACTGAGATGTTAGGTAGAATGGCCAGTGGGGGGCCGGGTGGTCTCGTGGCCTCGGAACCCCCTGCAGATTTTTGTTTTGTTTTTCTCTAGCCCTCCGGAGTTTTCTTTTGTTTGTTTTGTTTCTTCTGTCCTCCCAGCCATTGGACCTTACTTTATTCTTTGTTACTCAGGATTGCCTAATCTTATTTTTTATATTTTTTCTTTTTTCATCTTGTAGAGCACTTTGAGTTATAGCATTTGTATGAAAATGTGCTCTAGAAATAAATGGTGTTGTTGTTGTAACAGGCCCTGCCTTTTGACAGCCCCCCAGCCTTGACTCTCTAAGAAGACAAGAAAAAAAGGAAGAAATCTTGGGAAAGGCAATTCGAAGAGAGACCCCTTTTCAGGTAGGTATCAAAAAAAGGGGTCAATACAATGCAATACACACAACAGAACCCATTGTTATCTGTCTATGTACGACTCTTCCATCATTATGCTAATAGTCCTCTTCTTGGGTTGCAGTGTGGTACCGAATTTCTTATGTGAGTCTTCAGATAGAAAAGTTTAACGGCCCCCCTCCTCTTGATACTCAGTGTGCAGGTGCTGTGAGTGTCCTCTTCTCGGTATGTGAGGCTCTCTCTCTATCTGCTGCTTGTTGCTCTAATTGTTCCTCTTGGCTTTCTGCCTCCATTTCTTGAGCGTTCCTCTGGCAGTCTGCAGCTAAGCAGTTGCTTCACTGTTCTTGGCTTTTAGAATCCCACATCAGACGCTTTCTTCTGGCATCAGCAGATCTTAGATTTAAATTGGTTTTCTTTCTAGGGGGCATATTGTTTGAAAATGATTAAAAAAAGGAACAGACAAGTAGTAAGATATACTTGTTTCATTCCTTAGAATGTGAATGGCAAGATCTGACAGGGTCTCCCCTCGACTAAAATGTTTAACTGTTAAAGATCACGAGTTCACCCCTGGGGACAATACCAAGGTCTACCTTTAACACTAGAATTACCGAAGCCTATGAAAAAACTTGTGATCCCGGTCCACCTTAAATCCCTTCACACCTCTCCGTCAGCGTCTTTTGTGTTGTAAATGCGTCGATTAGCACAAGCAGCAATCAGCCCGCTAGCCCACCACCACAGCTCAATTCGCAAAGAAGGTTCTCAGTGTTCAGTGTTTATCTTGGAATGAAGCGCCTGGAGTTGTAGAGGGTAAATAATAATATATCGTCATTTGGAATACATACAAAGTGTGATCAAAAAATACGGTGAATGTTTTAAAAAAGAAACGTTTATTGCAGTACAAGATTTCCAACTACTAGCCACCCTCAGAATACTCTCCTCCACTTCGAATGCACTTATACCAACGCTCCTGCCACTTTGCGAAGCAGTTCTGGAAGTTTTCTTTTGAGAGTTGGGCTGTCGTGGCTGCCTGGATGTCCTCAATGGATTGAAATCGTTGGTCATTTTCAATTTAGGGAACAGCCAGAAGTCGCCCGGTACCAGATCTGGCGAATAAGGTGGATGCGGGCACAGCGTAATGTTTTTATTCGACAGAAATTGTCATACTAAAAGGGATGTGTGACAAGGAGCATTGTCATGATGAAGAATGAAATCGTTATCAATATTTTCCTCGGTTATTGATGTTGAAGGATGTCCTAATCTTTTCTCGTCTTCAACCAAGTCAGATCCATTATGAAATCGATCAAACTACTTGTAAACAGTCTTAACTGTCGGTGCAGTGTCACCATAAACCGATTTTAACATCTGATGGGTTTTCTGAACACTTTATTGCAATTTAAAGGAAAATTTCATGTTAATGTGTTGCTCGATGTCCATTATTAAAGGCAAACTTTGAAAAACACACTTGAACTCAACAGCGGCTCACAAACGACTGACAGCATCAAACGAGTTGAAACTGGTTATAAACTCGGCTCTAGGATGCACCTGTCAGAACTGGCATTGAATTGTTTGACATTGCTCTTGGAAGGTGCTCCGCATCAACATTCACCATACTTTTTGATCACACCTCATACATTTCATGTTTGTTCCACAGTGACGTGCGGTGAGGTTCATGGCAGGTGAGGCACAGACTCCTTCAGAGTGAGATTTACAAATATATGAACCCACAGAGTAGCTTATTCACTATTCAGTTGGCAGCCTGCACATTGATTACTGGTTATGTTTCACATCTCATCAGCATTCTTTACACACACATCAGTAAGGCGCATATTTGGCTGAGAAAGAATGTTACATTTATAGCAGCGAGAGCGAGAGAGAACGGAGAAAGCGCATTTAATCCTCTGCACCCTCCATGTGTTCTAAATTTGCCGTTGCAATTCCACAATTCATACTAATTCAATACAAATGAAAGTATAGTGCAGTGTACAAAAAAACGGATTTCAATTTTGACCTTACTTGAACTTTTTAGTTGTTTTTAAAAGTTTTTAATTCTGATGCTTTAATCAATTTTAATACGGACTGATCAACATAAAGGATAACAAAAAAAAAAAAAAAACAGAAGAAATTCTATTTAAGGACAAAATTTAATTTTTAAATATTGTATTTTTGTTTTCTCTGATCCCATATTTTATAAAATTGAAAAACGTTTATGGTCTTATTTATGGTCTTTATTTGTAAATGAAGTCCATGAGCCTGTCCTTCTCCATAAAAATCTCCGTCATTTTCTTGTAAAAGTCCTACTTATTTTCCTTCTTAATCTTCCATTTTGACAGTCAGTCGGAACAAAAAATAAAAATATATGGCCCGCTGCAGTGCACTTGACTTTCTGATGTTGCTAACTTATTGGAGCATCTGCGTAGAAGAAAAGCAGCAATGACCACCTTTTGGTCTCACATGCGCCCCCTTCAGGGAGGCACGGTATTGTGTGCCTCACCTTGTGTCTTTTCACTGCGGTTTTATGTCTGATCAGCAATACTAAATATGTCACACACATTCATTAAAGATATTAGCCAGACTATGGAAACTGTATAATAAACGTGTCTGCACACCTTATATTGACGACATACACAGAGACAGCAACAGGCATGTGCCAATCAACCCCGTGTGTGAGGGAGAGCGCAGTCCGAGGTGAGGTGAGGCTTGTCGCTGCCGCTCCCCGCATTTCTCCTCTAATTTTGAACAGGAAATGTGGTAATTCAGCGCTTTTGACTATAAAAATGATCAAAATTATTGGAATCATATAGAAAAAAAATTTACAGCACAGATCACTGCCGAAATTTATTTTATGTTATCATTATTAGTTTTTTTACTTTTCATGATGACCTTCACCTGCCTCCCTTGACTGCACGTCCCTGGTGTTCCGTTTGTACGACAATCTATGTAAACACATTGTTAAAACAGAAACGTTTTTCATGTTTGACAAAATGTAGACATGAAGTGTATAATATGTGAAGCCTGAAGTCCAAATATTGCATAAACACTTTCACAAAAGGTACAAGTATAACAAAACAAGTGCACTTTTATTTAAGAATATAACCAAAGAAAAAGAAAGCAGGTTAGGGTAGGCTATTGAAACGACAGCTAGCATGGTGCAGCCATAAGAACTGCTAACTCCTAATCAAGAGGTCGCCGGTTCAATACCGGCTGCCTCCTGAATTTACTATTTTGAGTAGTGAGCTGCTCCTTATTGTTAATATTATACAATAAAACCATTCATTTGATTTACGACTGTAACAGCCGGTGTAAATTTATAGTACTTGTAAAAGTTTTATTCTCTCAGTCATGTTCACGCTCCCACGACCCCCTGATCTGCTGCTGTTTTCAGATAAACTTTCAAGTTTCTCCATTCTCCAAATTGTGTATTTACTGTAACTTTATTTATACAATAAAATACAATACAATTTATTTTTGTAAAGCCCAAAATCACACAAGAAGTGCCGCAATGGGCTTTAACAGGCCTTGCCTCTTGACAGCCCCCCAGCCTTGACTATCTAAGAAGACGAGAAAAAATTCCCAAAAAAGGGAAAAAAAATGGAAGGAACCTTGGTAAAGGCAGTTCAAAGAGAGACCCCTTTCCAGGTAGGTTCCGCGTGCATTGGGTGTCAAAAAAAAAGGGCGTCAATACAATACAATACACAGCACAAAACAGAAGTAATCCTCGACACAGTATAAAAATAAAAATATTACAAGTACGGAGCAGAATTTAACAGTAGATAGAATTTAGAATTTGTTTTTTGTTTTTTTTTGTACAGCCCAAAATCACACAAGAAGTGTCGCAATGGGCTTTAACAGGCCCTGCCTCTTGACAGCCCCCCAGCCTTGATTCTCTAAGAAGACAAGGAAAAAACTCCCAAAAAAACCCCAGTAGGGAAAAAATGGAAGAAACCTTGGGAAAGGCAGTTTAAAGAGAGACCCCTGTCCAGGTAGGTTGGGCGTGCAGTGGGTGTCAAAAAGAAGGGGGGGTCAATACAATACAATACAATACACAGAACAGAACAAATCCTCAATACAGTATAAAAATACAAATTTTAGATGTGCCAAGCAGAATTTAACAGTAGATGATATCACATAGCACCCTGCCCCTGTGGTTTGTTTCTTGCCTTGTGCCCTGTGTTGGCTGGGATTGGCTCCAGCAGACCCCTGTGACCCTGTAGTTAGGATATAGCGGGTTGGATAATGGATGGATGGATGGATGGATGATATCACGTAATATGATTTGAATTTGTTTAAAGTCCTGGAGACCTCATTCATCAAGCTGCCTCCCTCATTTGGCCATTCCACAGCTGAAATAGTGCTGGGCCAGCCAATCCAATGAAAGGACCCCTCTACCTCCTGTTATCCTCCATCAGGGATGACTTCACCTTAGGCAGGCAAAACAACTTGGCAGGTGGGCCGTGGCACCAATTGCCACATTTGAGTACCGAGAAGGGAAACAGAATAGGTGAGGGTTAGTAACAAATTCTAACTGTCATGTTACTTATGTTTTAGTGCTAATGATTGACAACAGAGATGCAGTCTGCACAGTAAATCAGCAGCTCTAGTCAGGGTGTGCTAAACTGAAGTCGTGAGTCTTCAGCCGGGATTTAAAAGCTGAGACCAAAGGGGCATCTCTTATAGTAGCAGGCAGACCAGTCCACAGTTTAGGGGCCCTGTAACTAAAAGCTCGACCTCCCACTGTTATTTTATTAATCCTTGGAATCATAAGCAGGCCGGCATCTTGAGATCTTAATGTGCGCTCAGGTTTGTAAGTCATGATAAGTTCAGACTACTAAGCTGGACCTTGGCCATTTAAGGCTTTATATGTTAAAAGGAAGATTTTGAAATCTGCCCTAAACTTAACCGGGCGCCAGTGTAATGATTTAAGAACTGGAGTTATGTGTTCGTATTTTCTTGTTCTTGTAATAATTCTTGCAGCCGCATTTTGGATTAACTGGAGGCTGTATAAAGAACAGTTTGAACAGCCAGTGAACACCGCATTGCAGTAGTCAATCCTACTAGAAATAAATGCATGAATTATGTTCTCAGAATCCTGTTTATTTAGAAAGCACCTTAATTTTCAAACATTTTTAAGATGGATATATAGATGATATCACATAATATCATTTGGATTTGTTTAGAGTCCTAGAGACCTCAATCATCAAGATGCCTCCCCCTATTGGCCATTCAACAGGTGAGACAGCACTGGGCCATCCAATCCAATCCAATTTATCGACTTATTTGTTTTTATTTCTTTGTATGTGTGGATTACTTGGGTTGTTACCAACACTTGGTGTAAAATTCATGTCAATAGTCCCATTAGAAATATATTTGCTGAGAAAAACGTTGACGCGTTCAACTCAGACTGATTTAAGATTACTTTGTTTAACTGACATCGTGCAAACCGTACATGTCTGATCACGTTGTTCGAAAACACTTGGCTTCTGAGTAACTACTCGTGTACCGAGTGTCACAATAATCGACCAAAAAGCCACAGAAAGGTTTGGGGCAGCCACCAGTATATTATTTCCTGGCTGCAAAAATTGGAAGAATTGTTGTACAGATGTGTACAGATCAGAGTCCAAAACTGAACTGACTTCATAGCAAAAAGATGACAGCTTTAAAGTGCTAGCAGAGGAAATGACATCGATGGGACCGGTACGGGAAGTAGTGTCATCAGGGCCTGGACAAGAAGTGACATCATCAGGGCCAGGTGGAATTTCCCATAACTGGTCTGCAGAGAGTGACGCCTGCTGAGAAGGCCACACCCATTCTGGTTGGGATCAGATCAAAAGAGGCGTGTCCAGGGAGACACCGAGGTGGAAGGAGCGTCCCAGACTCCTGAAGCAATGGGGATAATACTGAGAGCCACTATTGACGTGGGATTGGCCAAATTTCTGTCCTCTTTTGTTGAATAACAACATTTTTGTTTTTCTTTTATTAAACACTTTATAACATTTAAATATTATTAATAAACTATTAAGATAATTATATTTATTGTTCTATGAACTGTTCTGTGCTGCACAATTCCTGCTATTTCTGTAAATCTTACACTTAACTTCACAGTAAAATTTTCCAATCCATTCAGAAGCACCGGATACTAAATAATGATATAAAGAAACATACCAAGATGAGGAGGTCATACGTGTTTGATCAGCATTTACATTTACTTGATACATGTAATGTACACTTTAACACTCGTTTTGTCCGAAGTGACAAAGGAGCCAGCAGTAACGTGTGTCCCAATACAACTGTGTGTACTCATCGTGAACTGTCCGGTGTAATAAAATATTTCAAAGGAAACTAAAGAGAGAAAAAGTGAAGGACTGAGAACTTCTAATCCACTTCACATTTCAAATCATTTGAATGACATCATTGGAAAGTAAAAAAAAATAAATCTACAATCTAAGAATGACCTGACATGGCAGAAGGAAATAAGCAAATAAATTACAAAAGGTTTGTTACTGGCAAAGACTGATTTTTAATTAAAGCAACTGGATGGGAACAAAAACCGGCAGCCACTGAATCTGCAGACCCCTGATGTACAGTGGATTCAGAAATTACTCAGACCCCTCCAGTTTGTGCACACTTTACTGTGTTTTAGATTTTGTTTGAAAAGATCAATTACATTTTTTTATCTTTAAACAAAATAGATAGATATGAAAGGCACTATATAATAGATAGATAGATAGATAATGAAAGACACTGTATAATAGATAGATAGCGTAGTTGGCAGGATTAGATAGATAGATAGATAGATAGATAGATAGATACTTTATTAACCCCAAGGGGAAATTCACATACTCCAGCAGCAGCATACTGATTAAAAAATATTAAATTAAAGAGTGATAACAATGCAGGTATAACAGACAATAACTTAGTATAATGTTAAAGTTTAAAAGTGGGTGGAATTGAAGAGTCGCATAGTGTGGGGTCTCCTCAGTCTGTCTCTGAAGCTGCTCCTCTGTCTAGAGATGATCCTGTTCAGTGGATGCAGTGGATTCTCCATGATTGACAGGAGCCTCCTCAGCGCCCGTCGATCTGCCACGGATGTCAAACTCTCCAGCTCCATGACTACAATAGAGCCTGCCATCCTCACAAGTTTGTCCAGGAGTGAGGCATAGATAGATAGATAGCGTAGTTGGCAGGATTAGATAGATAGATAGACCTTTATCTGTCCCCTACTACACTCAATAACCCACAATGACAAAATGACTCCATGTTTTCAGAAAGGTTTGCACATTTATTAAAAGTCCAGAAACTAATTCTCTCATTTGTTTGTATACTCAGACTGTTACTTCAGCCCATGTCGTAGTATTTCCATCTTTGAGTCGTCTTGGTAAGTCTCTACAAGCGTTGCACACCTGGATTTGGGCCACGTATCCGATTCCTTCTGGCAGAAACATTACAAATGAAATAAAAGACATTCTAAACACATCTAAGTACATTCATTCTTCACCTAAATAGTGTGATTACATGTTATGCAGGATCAATTCTAACTCATTTTCATTTGCTTATGAAGAAAAGGCAGATGTTTTATTTTCATCTTTCACTGAGTACAATTATTTTCTGGACAAATTCTTTTGTTTGATGAGTGTAATGATGATTTGATGCAATAAAAAAGCGTGAAACGTTAGAATAAAAAGTATGAATTCATCAGTAAAAATGTACTGATCATTGTGTTTTAAAGTTTGAGGCATCATCTGTTACAGCACAGCAGGCAAACATTGTACAATTCCAGCGTTTTAGGTGGTAGCTTATAGTACATTTAGAGATGTTAAACTAATGTTATTATTAATTTTTTAATATTTAAGTAGCCCTTTGCCTTTAGAAACAGGAAAGTCAAATCCTTACCTTGGCAGAATTTTTATGTTTCTCTGATTATGCCACTCACTCCTTGTTTCTTCAAATTCAAATGCTAAACTCAATTTGCTCCCATTTGTTTTTCCTACATCAAATGTCACATGTAAGAAAGATACCTTGGAAATGTCATGATATTGAAAATTGGAAGTGTAGTGTGAATTCAGAAAGTCTTCATTTTCTTATGTTTTAGACATTTCCTAAAATCATTTAAATTCATTTTTTCCCATCATGAGGCAACACCCAGTACCTCAGAATAACAAAGCGAAAAATGGATTTTAGAAATTTGAGCAATTTATTAACAACAACAACAACAACAACAAGAAACTGCACTGTCACATTGTCATACGTTTTCAGACTGTTTACTTAGTTGTGGCAGATAAATAT
>JANRMT010062789.1:789858-801556 GCA_026402145.1 Polypterus bichir lapradei | reverse complement strand
ATAGATAGATATGAAAGGCACTATATAATAGATAGATAGATAGATATGAAAGGCACTATATAATACATAGATAGATATGAAAGGCACTATATAATAGATAGATATGAAAGGCATGATATAATACATAAATAGATAGATATGAAAGGCACTATATAATAGATAGATAGATAGATATGTGAGAGGCACTATATAATACATAGATAGATAGATAGATAGATTAGTTGGCAGGATTAGATAGATAGAAACTAATGAACATAAATCTCCTCTCCACCAGTAAGCTGGTGTGTGGTGGGCGTTCTGGCGCACTATGGCTGCCGTCGCATCATCCAGGTGGATGCTGCACACTGGTGGTGGTTGAGGAGATCCCCCCCCTTGTATGTAAAGCGCTTTGAGTGCCTTGAAAAGCGCTATATAAATGTAATTAATTATTATTATTATTAAATGAAACAACAACAAATGTCCATCACTGATTGTAGAACAATGGCCAGATTGTAGAAAAGGAGTCAACAAGCAAGCCAGATGCAGTCAGAGTCCTGGAGACCTCGGCCAACAAGGTGCCTCTCCCTACTGGCCATTCTACAGCTTAGTCAGTGCCATCCAATCAAATGAAAGGACCCCTGTACCCGATGATTCCAGTGCTCCTTTATCTGAGGTGATTTTTCCATAGGCAGGCAAACATCTTGGCAGTTGAGCAGTGTCACCAAGTGCCACGTGAGGACACCAAGAAGAGAAGCAGAGTAGAGGACAGTTAGTAACAGTTTATAAATACCATACTACTTATATTTTAGTACTGATGACTAACAACAGAGATGCAGTCTGCCCAGCTAATCAGCAGCACTAGTCAGGGTATGCTAAACTGAAGTTGTGAGTATTCAGCTTGATTTAAAAGCTGAAACTGAAGGGTCACCTCTTATATTAGCAAGAGGGCAGAGCATTCCACAACTTGGGGGGGTCCTAAAACTAAAAGGTACCACCGCTGCCATACTCACTTTGCCCCACTTCCATCTGGCCAAAGGTACTGAAGCACGTGAATCAGTTCTGCCAGGTTGTGCAACACCTTCTACACCTTGGTGGTCCAGACTCTAAACTCTGTGCTGCCCGCTGTCCCTTCAGATCTGATCCTAGTAGTTTATTTATATGAGGTTCATTTTTTACTACTGTTGTTTATGTTATTAGTTGTTGTTATTATTAATTCATTTATAAATGTCTATTTAAGTTTAAAACTATCTATTCATGTGTCTAGTATATATGTATTATTCTGTCTATAGTATAGTATAGTTCTTTACTTGTCTTGAACTCGTCGTGTGTTTATGTTTACAAGGGGGGACCCAAAAATAACCAGAATTTTGTTGTTGTTAGGTTGGTACTTGTAGTACGTGGTTGGGCCGTTATGTCAGTCTAGTTACACTCCTCACAAGTCAGTCTGCCAAGTGCCATCAGTCTGGAAGGTTGTGCTTGTGTTCAGTGAATTTTGTAAAAGTAGTTTTGTCCAAGCGTGGTTTTTTTACGATGGCCGATTATCGTGAGCAATGCACGGCAGTGAAATTTTGTTTTCTCCTTCAAAAAAGTGTTGCAGAAACTATTGTTATTGAAACGGTATGACAACCCTGAACCACCCACCCTACTCACCGGATTTAGCTCTGTGTGATTTCTTTTTGTTCCCTCGGATGAAAAAAAAACTTGAAAGGAAGGCGTTTTGCTGACGTCGAAGAGGTAAAACAAGAAATGACCAGAGCATTAATGGGCATTACTTCAGACGAATTTAAAAAATGTTTCGAACAATGGAACAATCGGTTAGATAACTCTATTTCTGCCAATGGAGAGTACTCTGAAGGAGACTAATTGTAGTTTGTATAGAAAATTAAATTAAACACGTTTTAAAAATATTTCCGGTTATTTTTGGGTCCCCTCTCATAAGTTGCACTGCCGTCCGGTTATTTTATCCCACTGTATGCTGCAATAGAGTGTATGGAAGGCAGGACAATAAAGCAATTTGACTTGAGTTGACTAGTGTGTGACAAATTCCATGCTTTGTGGAACTACAGAGAAGAATACAGAATAACATGGAGGTCACTGTCGGTCGAATTGTATTACTTGTATTTTAGTACTGAACCATAGAGATGCAGTATGCATGATTAATCAGCAGCTCTAGTCAGGGTATACTATACAGCAGTACAAACTACAAAGCAAAATGCAAGAAGAGATGATACCACTCTCTAAATGCAGAACTATCACATACGAGGATACAGATTTGATAAGAGTCCTGGACACCTCAGCCAACAAGCCGCCTCCTACCAACTGGCCATTTAACAGCTGAGTCGGTGCTGGGCAAGCCAATCAGATGAAAAGACCCTTCTTCGCCCATGATTCCAGTGCTCTTCTACCTGAGGTGACTTTTCCATGGACAGGCAAACATCTTGGCAGTAGAGCAGTGTCACCAAGTGCAACGTGAGGATACTGAGAAGAGAAACACAATAGAGAAGAGTTATAAACAGTTTATAAATAGCATAGTACTTATGTTTTAGTATTAGCAACTAACCACAGTGATGCAGTATGCACAGTTAATCAGCAGCTCTAGTCAGGGTATGTTATACAACAGTACAAAATACAAAGAAAAATGCAAGAACAGATGATACCACTTTCTAAATACAGAACAATCACTTATGAGGATACAGATTTGATCAGAGTCCTGGAGACCTCAGCCTGAAGACCTGGTCCAGCCAATCAGATGAAAGGACCCTTCTACCCCATGATTTCAGTGCTCCTTTATCTGAGGTGACTTTTCCATGGAAAGACAAATATCTTGGCAGTAGAGCAGTTTCACCAAATGCTATGGAAGGATACAGAGAAGAGAAACAGAATAAGCGAGCATTAGTAGCAGTTTATAAATATCTTATTACGTATTTTTTATTACTAATGACTAACAAAAGAGATGCAGTCTGCCCAGCTAATCAGCAGCCCTAGTCAGGTTATACTAAACTGAAGTTGTGAGTCTTCAGCTGGAATTTAAAAATTGAGACTGGAGGAGCACTTCTTATATGAGCAGGCAAACCATCCCACAGTTTCAGGACACTATAACTAAAACCTTGACTTCCCACTGTTATTTTATTAATACTTGGAATCATAAACAGGCTGGCATCTTGAGATCTCAATGTGCATTTGGGCTTATAAGTAATGATAAGTTCTGTATAAGTAAGCCAGAGCTTGTCCATTTCAAGCTTTATATACTGAAAGGAGGATTTTGAAATCTGCCCTAAACTTAACCGTTAACCAGTGTAGGGATGTGAGAGCTGGTGTTATGTGTTCGTACTTTCTAGTTCTTGTAATAATTCTTGCAGCAGCATTTTCAATGACCTGAAGCAATGCATAAGGAACAATTTGAGAAGCCCATGAACTGTGCATTGAAGTAGTCAGTCCTACTAGAAATAAATGCATGAATTACTTTCTCAGTTTCCTACATATTTAAAAAATGCCTTAATTATATTAATAATATTTTGTGATGGAGAAAAAAGTTATTGGAGAGTTTAAGAAGTAACATCAGAGTTCACCTGTGAAATCTCTCTGAGGCCGGAGTTGTTAAACACTGTATTCCACCATTATCCTTCCTAGTCTTTCTTACTTGCTCAAAGCACTTGAAATGCATGTGTGATGATGAAATCTCAGAAAGGTGGTAAGGAAAAAGAAATACATGGACATAATACAGAAGTAAATTCCACTTCCCAAAATTACAATTTAACCCCTTTTCTGATTCCTCAGTTAAATTGGAATTGATGAAAACATTCATGAATAAACCACAACCCTGATATCTAGCTCCCTAAAGAGAGGTCTTCTTGTATTTCCTAAGGTTACATATGAATGTCTGCTGAGAGTGATGTAGCGTAGCTCAGATTTCCATAGTTTGTTCCTCCCTGTCAACTAAGTCTATCATGTATATGCAAACTACAGCTCAACCAATTTTTGAGAATAATCTCTGGGTCCACGGTTCTTGTGGCTGATCCTGTAATTAGCTGTTAACCACCCAGTCTCAATGAGGCTGTACAGGTGGGGAACCAGCTGAGGGTAGGGAAGGTTGTAGGGATCTGTGTTATCTGGGGTGAACTTCTCCAGGCTGGTGGTAAGGCTGTCCTCCTGTCATTGGAAGCAATCTTTGTTTTCATTTGGGAGGTGGCCCCTCATCCCAACTGACTGGAAAAAGTGACTTGTCATCCCTATCTGGAAAGGGAAGGGTGATTGCCTGGATTGTGGCAACTACAGGGGGATAACACGTCTCTCGGTGCCAGGTAATATCCTTGCTAGGGTCATCCTCAAGAGTATCTGTAATCACTTTTGCTCACCTACCACCAACAGGAGGATTCTGGTTTTACACCTAAGAAGTCTACCATTGACTGCATCCTGGCACTGAGGGTTCTCATGGAGTGCAAATGAGAATTTGCAACCTTTGTCGATTCAGGCCTTTACTGATATCTTGGGCACAACCATCAGAAGTGTGTCAACCTCATCAAGAGGTTTACTTACCTCAGCAGTGACATTCATGTCTCTGGTGACTCTTCCTATGAAGTCAGTAGACGGATTGGAAGAGCATGGGGATCATAAGTTTGCTGGGAAAGAGATGGGTGGCACTCCTGATATCTCTCCAAAAGGACGAAGGTCCAAGTCTTGGTGCTTCCTGTTTGTCAGACATGGACGCTATCCAGTGACCTGAGATGAAGACTGGACTCCTTTGGTACTGTGTCTCTTTGGAGAATCCTTGGGTACCGAGGATGACTTACAAACCAGAGCATACATTAAGATCTCAAGATGCCAATCTGCTTAGGATTCTAAGGAATAATAAAATAACAGGTGGGGGTTGAGCTTTTAGTTACAGGGCCCCTAAACTGTGGACTGGTCTGCCTGCTACTATAAGAGATGTCCCTTCAGTTTCAGATTTAAAATTCTGGCTGAAGACTCTCGACTTCAGTTTAGCACACCCTGACTAGAGCTGCTGATTAACTGTACAGACTGTGTGTCTGTTGTTAGTCATTAGCACTACAACATAAGTAATATGATAGATTGAATTTGTTACTAACCCTCACCTATTCTGTTTCTCTTCTTTGTACTCAAATGTGGCACTCGGTGCCACAGCCCACCTGCCAAGTTATTTTGCCTGCCTAAGGTAAAGTCATCTCTGAAGGAATTGTTGGGTAGAGGGGTCCTTTTATTGGATTGGGTGGCCCAGCGTAATCCCAGTTGTGGAATGGCCAATTGGGGGAGGCAGCTTGATGGCTGAGGCCTCTAGGATTCCGAACAAATCGAAATCATATTTTGGGATATCATCTACTGTTAAACTCTGCTCTGTACTTGTAATATTTTTATTGTTATACTGTATTGAGGATTTCTTGTGTTCTGTTCTGTGTATTGTATTGTATTGACCCCCTTTCTTTTTGACACTCACTGCACGCCCAATTTACCTGGAAAGGAGTCTCTCTTTGAACTGCCTTTCCCAAGGTTTTTTCTGGGAGTTTTTCCTTGTCTTCTTAGAAACTCAAGGCTGACAGCTGTTAATAGGCAGGGCCTGTTAAAACTCATTGCAGCACTTCTTGTGTGCTTTTGGGCTATACAAAAATAAACTGTATTGTATTGTACCACTGGTTTAACTTTGTGTTATTCATGGAGTCCTGAATGAGGCACATTACCTGCATTGTGAGGGAGCGTCAGTTACGGCACTACAGTCATGTAGAGCGATTACCCAAGGGTGATCCGTGTCACAGGATCCTCAGTATATAGCGGCTGGACCAGGCCAAGGGGATGCCCACGTAAAACCTGGCTGCGGCTGATTGATGGTCATTTCCAGAGGGTGGGACCAGACCTCGTGTCTGCGTTTGCCAGCCAGGATCCTGAACTATTTCATCGTGTGGTGGGTACAGCAACATGCTGTACCAGTGCAGGCTCTCAAGCCGGACCTGACCTGATCCACTACTGTTTTATTCTTCTTACACTAGACTGATCCTGCCAGATCTCTTCAACCTTTTTGCTTCTTCCGCCACCCATACTGATTCTATCACATGTTGGCATTTGTCATGAGTTTTTTTTTTTTTTCTTTTATGGTTGATCTTGTCTGATCTTAGAAGCCAGCAGCTTTATCTCCCTGGTGACCGATCCTGACAGATTTTGTACGCTGCCACATTTATTTCTCCTTACATTTTATAGGACTGCGTATGTTACCCTGCTGAACTAATTTGTTGGATTACAGAGGTGAAACATTTTCCATCTCCGGTTACAGACTGTGCTAAATCTCTCCAACCATTTGTTGTTTTCTCCCCACAGACTGTTTCTGTCACATGTCAGCATCTGTCACATTTTTTTCTTTGCCAGGTTGAACATGGCAGATGTAGCAAGTCAGCAACATTACCTCCCTGGAGACTGATCCTGTCACACGTTAGTCTCTCTTAGCTTTATGCCCCTTGGGGCTGATCGTGCCAAATTTTGGATGCCGGCCCATTCATTTCTAAGTAGACTTAGCGTCTTTCATTTTCTTGGACAGTAAATGTTCCTCCCTTAAAGTAATTTGTCAAAATAAAGAGCTTTCAAATATTCAGTCCATGAAGACTGATCCTGCCAGCTTCTGTAACCTTGAGCGTTCCCTTCCTAAAGCCTGATCCTGCCATATTTTAGTGAACATTACCTTTACTTTATCTTAGCGGTTGACCATGTTAGACTCTGAACATTGGCAGTCTCATCTCCCCTGAGACTGATCCATTCATGTCGTAGTATCCAATAGCTTTATGTTAGTAGAGATGGAGCATGCCATAGGTTGGGTGTGGGCACTTGAATTTCCATATACAGTCAAAGTAAAAAGCATATGAACCCTTTGGAATGATCTGGTTTACTGCATGAATTGGTCATAAAAAGTCATCTGATCTTCATCTACGTCACAGGTGCCGATATACACAATGAGCTGAATGACAAAGCCAATGACACACAAAAAATTCTACTCTTTCATGTCTTTATTTTTCAAATACATTCAACGTTCACAGTGGTAGTGGAAAAAGTAAGTGAACCTTGGGATTTAATAACTGGTTGACCCTCCTTTGGCATCAATGACCTTAACCAGGCGCTTCCTGTAACTGCAGTTTAGACCTGCACATCGTGCGTGAGGGGGGAATTTGAGCCCATTCTTCCCTGAAGAACTGCCTCAACTCTTCCATAGTCTTTGCTTGTCTTCTGTGTACGTCTCTCTCTCTTCAAGTCATTCAATAGGATTGAGATCTGAGCTCTGACTGGGCCGCTCCAAAAAGCCGAGTTTGTTCTTCTGAAGCCATTGTGCTGTGGATTTGCTGCGATGTTTGGGCTCATTGTCCTGTTCTGAGCTTAAGTTGACGGACAGACACCCTCGCATTATCCTGGAGAATTTGTTCATAAACTTGTGAATTCATTTTTCCCTCACTGATGGCAAGCTGTCCAGGCCCTGATGCAGCAAAGCAGGCCCAAATCCTGATGTTCCCTCCTCCACCATACTTTACTGTAAGGATGATGTGTTGATGTCGATATGTGGTGCCCTTTTTATGCCAAATGAAGCTCTGCTTGTTCCTCCCAAATAGTTCAATTTTGCTTTCATCACTCCACAAAACATTTTCCCAGTACCGTTGTGGAGTGTCCAAGTGCTCTTTCGCAAACTTCAGGCGTTCAGTGATGTTCTTTTTTGATAGCAGTGGCTTCCTTGTTGGTGTCCTGCCATGGACTCCTTTCTTGTTCAATGTTTTGTGTATAGTTGACTCGTGAACGGAGATGTTAGCCAGTTCTAATGGCTTCTTCAAGTCCTTTGCTGTCACTCTAGGGTTCTTCTTTACTTCATTGCTGACTTTGCGTTGTGCTCTTGGGGTCATCTTGGCAGGGCGCCCACTTCTAGGCAGAGTAGCCACAATACCAAACTGTCTCCATTTATAGACAACTTGCCTAACAGAGGACTGATGAAGATCTCAAATCTCTGAGATGACTTTGTAACCCTTTCCAGCCTTATGTAGATGAACAATTCTCCATCGTAGCTCTTCAGACAGCTCTTTTGTGCGATACATGATTGCCATTTGGATATGCCTCTTGTCAAAAGCTCAAACTCAAACTTTATAGTGTTTGCGATCAATCAAAGTCATTCTGGGCCACACCTCTGAACTCGTCTCATTAAATGGACTCCAGGTGCGTGACATTCGGACTGCAGTGAGCTTTTTAAAAAGTCGTTAGCTTAGGGTTCACTTACTTAAAACCAACCTTCAGTTTCACAGTTTGAATGATTTATTCAATATGGTCAACAATTCTCTGAAAATCTGTGTATCTTTAGTTCTAGGAGACGGTATTTGTTCATTATTGTGACTGACATGAAGATACGGCCAGGTTTTATATGGAAATTAGACATAAATACGTAGAATTCCTATGGCTTTACATACTTTTTACTTTCACTGTAGACTAATCATTTTCCATTTTATAAGGCTGCGTATGTTACACTCCTAAACTAATTTGTCAAATTTCAAATATTCCATCCCAGGTGACTGATCCTATCAGCTCTCTCATGCTGTTTGTCTTTCCTCCCTACAGACTGAATATGTCACACTTTAGCATCTTTCTTCAAATTTCTCTCAAGGCTGATCACGTCAGATGTTCAGCCATGGCCAAACGTTTTGAGAACGTCACAAATAATAATTTTCACAAAGTTTGCTGTTTCCGTGTTTTTAGATCTTTTTGTCAGATGTTTCTCTGGTATATTGAAGTAGAAATACAAGCTTTTCAGAAGTTTCAAAGGCTTTTATTCACAATGACATGAAGGTTATGCTCATGTCAAATGACAACCTCCATATCTCGGCTCCCCAGGATGGGCGGGACTTCAAATGCCCAGTAGGGGACGGGGTAAGGGAATCCCTTCCTGGCGATGGGTCTGTTGTCAGGAGGAAATGAGGAAATAAGGTAAGTGCCAGGACTGAAGGAATGAAGTACAGTCATGGCCAGAAGTTTTGAGAATGACCCAAGTGTTGGCGTTCACAAAGTCTGCTGCTTCAGTGTTTTTAGATCTTTGTGTCAGATGTTTCGATGATATACTGAAGTAGAACTGCAAGTATGTCAGAAGTTTCAAAGGCTTTTATTGACAATGACATGAAGTTTGTGCACAGAGACCATATTTGCAGTGTTGACCCTTCTTTCTTTTTCAAGACCTCTGTAATTCACCCTGGCAGGCTGTCTGACCATCAACTTCTGGGCCAAATCCTGACTGATGGTGGCCCATTCTTGTAGAATCAATACATGGAGTTTGTCATTTGACATGAGCATAACCTTCATGTCATTGTCAATAAAAGCCTTTGAAACTTCTGAAAAGCTTGTATTTCTACTTCAATATACCAGAGAAACATCTGACAAAAAGATCTAAAAACACTGAAGCAGCAAACTTTGGGTTTTTTTTTGTCCATTTGCCACTTCTTGAGGATTGACCACAAGTTCTCAATAATATTAAGGTCTGGGGAGTTTCCTGGCCATAGACCCTAAATTTCGAAGTTTGGTTCTCTGAGCTACTTAGTCCTCATATTTGCCTTATGGCCTGGTGCTCCATCATGTTGGTCACCAAACTGTTCTTGGATGGTTGGGAGAGGTTGCTCTCACAGTATGGTTTGGTCCCATTCTTTATTCAGGGCTCAGAATCGGGGCACCACCAGAGCAGAGCTGGCTCAGGAATGGCAGCAGGAAGGTGTGAGTGAGGCGAAGACTTTTGGAGGATGGCCTGGTGGGTGTCAAGAAGGGCAGCAAAGAAGCCAAGAAAAACATAAGGGACAGACTGATAGTCTGGGATTGGACTACTGAGGACTGCTGGGGGAAAATTCATTGTCTCTGATGAATCCCCTTTCCGATTGTTTGGGGCATTCTGAAAAAAAGAAAAGACGAGCGGCGCTATCATCAGTCCTGTGTCAGGCCAACAGTAAAGCATCTTGAGACCATTCATGTGTGGAGTTGCTTCTCAGCCAAGGCAGTGGGCTTACTCACCATTTTGCTAAGAACACAACCATCAATAAAGAATGGGACCAAAACATCCTCCGAGAGCAACTTCTCCCAACCATCCAACCATGACACCCACTGCACGCCCAACCTACCTGGAAAGGGGTCTCTCTTTGAACTTCCTTTCCCGAGGTTTCTTCCATTTTTTCCCTACAAGAGTTTTTTTGGGAGTTTTTTCTTGTCTTCTTAGAGAGTCAAGACTGGGGGGCTGTCAAGAGGCAGGTCCTGTTACAGCCCATTGTGGCACTTCTTGTGTGATTTTGGGCTATACAAAAATACATTGTATTGTATTGTATTGTATCCAACAACAATTTGGTGACCAACATGACGGAGTACCGGGCCATAAGACAAAAGTGAGAAATAAGTGACTCTGGGGACAAAACATCGACATTTGGGGTCCACGGCCAGGAAACTCCCCAGACCTTAATGCCATTGAGAACTTGTGGTCAATCCTCAAGAGGCAAAAACCCACCAATTCTGACAAACTCCAAGCATAGATTCTGCAAGGAATGGGCTGTCATCAGTCAGGATTGGGCCCAGAAGTTGATGGACAGACAGCCTGCTAGGGTGAGTTGCAGAGGTCTTGAAAAAGAAAGAAGGGCCAACACTGCAAATATGGACTCTGTGCATAAACTTAATGGAATTGTCAATCAAAGCCTTTGAAACTTCTGAAATGCTTGTAATTCTACTTCAGTATACCAGAGAAACATCTGACAAAAAGATCTAAAAATACTGAAGCAGCAAACTTTGTAAACACCAACATTTCGGTCCTTCTCAGAACTTTTGGCCACGGCTGTAGGATGTCAGCTGCTTTTCCTCCCTGGATGCTGATCCTGTGGCAGAGTAATAGCATTTGGGGACTGGGCTGCCCACAGGGGACTGGGCGGTCTCTTGGTCTGGAACTCCTACAGATTTTATTTTTTTTTTCTCCAGCTTTTGGAGTTTTTTTTTTTTGTTTTTTCTGTCCTCCCTGGCCATCGGACCTTACTTATTCTATGTTAATTAATGTTGACTTATGTTTATTTTTTATTGTGTCTTTTATTTTTCTATTCATTTTGTAAAGCACTTTGAGCTACATTTTTTTGTATGAAAATGTGCTATATAAATAAATGTTGATTGATTGATTGATTGATTGATTTGTTCACTTTATGCCCTGTGACAGATAGGGGGCGCTGTCGTCGCCTTGAACCCTCTGACCAGACGCCAGACACAAGGTAAAAGTCCAAAAGTTGACTTTATTATAATTAAGAAGTGCACAAAGCACCCTACACTCCCCAATACTCATAAACAATAACCAATAAATCAATACTCCTCTCCCAGACGCGTTGTCCCTCTGCCACCCGACTCAGCTCACCCGTCTGGGATCTCTCACAGTCTCTTATAGTTCTTGACCTGGAAGTGCTTCTGAACCCTCGGTCCATGTGACTTCCAGGCACTTCCGGGTCAGATCAAAACTCTTCTTTTTCATCCCGGAAGTACGTCATTTCCTCTGTCGCTGTGCTTAAGATGTACTTCCAGGTTATAGGGAAAATAAACATCTCTGAGCTTCCCTGCAGCGTCTCCTGGCGTCTCGACATTATCCAGCAGGGCTGTGTACTAAAACTATATACAGTGGGATGCAAAAGTTTGGGCAACCTTGTTATTAGTCATTATTTTCCTGTATAAATCGTTGGTTGTTACGATAAAAAAT
>JANRMT010062789.1:684542-696567 GCA_026402145.1 Polypterus bichir lapradei | reverse complement strand
CTGAATGACACAGGTAACCAGTGTAGTGACATCAAAACTGGAGAGATGTGCTCAGATTTTCTTTTCCTGGTTAGGATTCTAGCTGCATTCTGCACTAGTTGCAAATGATTTATGTCTTTTTTGGTTGGTCCTGAGAGGAGTGCGTTACAGTAATCTAGTCGACTGAAAACAAACGTGTGAACTAATTTCTCAGCATCTTTCAAAGAAATAAGAGGTCAAACTTTTGCTATGTTTCTTAAGTGAAAAAATGCTGTCCTAGTGATCTGATTAATATGCGATTTAAAATTTAGATTACAGTCAACAGTTACCCCTAAGCTTTTTACCTCCGTCTTGACTTTTAATCCTAATGTATCCAGTTTATTTCTAATAGCCTCATTGTATCCATTATTGCCAATCACTAAGATTTCCGTTTTCTCTTTATTTAACTTGAGAAAGTTACTATTCATCCATTCTGAGATACAAGTCAGACATTGTGTTAGTGAATCAAGAGAGTCGGGGTCATCAGGTGCTATTGATAAGTACAGCTGTGTGTCATCAGCATAGCTGTGGTAGCTCACGTTGTGCCCTGAGATAATCTGACCTAACGGAAGCATGTAGATTGAGAAGAGCAGCGGACCCAGGATAGAGCCTTGTGGAACACCATATTGGATATCATGTGTCTTTGAGTTGTAATTACCACAACTAACAAAGAATTTTCTTCCTGCCAGGTAGGTTTCAAACCAATTTAAGACCCTGTCAGAGAGGCCCACCCATTGACTAAGGTGATTTCTAAGATTATGATCAATGGTGTCAAATGCGGCACTCAGATCTAAGAGGATGAGAACATATAAATGGCCTCTGTCTGCATTTACTCGCAGATCATTTACTACTTTAAATACTTCAGGGGTCTTTGAAGTATAATTACCACAACTAAAGAAGAATTTGGATTCAAACCAATTTAAGACCCTGCCAGAGAGGCTCACCCATTGACTAAGGCGATTTCTAAGAATATTGTGATCAAATACCACCTCATCTGTTAAACATGGTGGTGCTGGGGGTGTTATGGCTTGGGCATGTATGGCTGCCACAGGTCCTGGCACACTTCTCTTCATTGATGATGGAACTGCTGACGGCACAATGAATTGTGAGGTCTGGAGAAACATCTGATCTGCTCAACTTCCAGTTGGTGACTCCAAACTCAGTGGACGGCACCTCATCCTACAACAAGATGATGAACCAAACAAACTGCTGAGGCAGCACAGGAGTTTATCAAAGCTAAAAAATGGAAAATTCTTGAATGGCTGAGCCAGTCACCTGATTTCAGTCCAACAGAGCAGGCCTTTCATATGCTGAAGAGAAAACTTAAGGGGACAAGCCCCCCAAAACAAGCAGGATCTACATTAGAGGCTTGGCAGAACATCACCAGAGAAGACCCTCAGCACCTGGTGATGTCTGTGAATCGCAGACTTCAAGTAGTCTTTGCATGCTGGGATACACGACAAAGAACTAAATATGACAACGGCTTTAATAGACCTGCCATTGCTGTGGTGACCTGAAATGGAGGGGGGTAGGGCGTGCAGAAAAGGTGCTGTGTGTCCAAAATGTCTGCAAATCCCCTGAAATGAAAGTCTGGGATGCGCACTTTAATCACAAGTCTGATTTGTTGGATTTGTAATTTTAAACTGTGAAGCAGAGGGACAAATCAAGGAGGAATGTGACTTTGTCACACAGGTCATGGAGAGCACCGTATTGTAGAAATGAGACACAGATGAAGAAGAAGAGGAAAAGGAATAGTGTTTCTCTCCAATATTTAGGCACCAGCAAATGAATATTATTATCAGAGTCTTGAGCAGGAAATCAGCTGTTCATTAATTCAAAACAGACTCACCTTTTACACCTTCAGACAGAAAAAACTGAAAGCTGACCAACTGGAGAAAAACAAAAAGTGCACGGTAAGCAGAGCCGTGTTATGAAGCCTGCCGGCTCCTATTCCTGTTCGGGCAGCTCGTTCCCACATCGCGGAGCTCTGGGATCTCCGTTTAATTACCAAATGCTTTAAAGAAGGCTTGGAGTCAGCATGTTGGACACCTGGCACTGGCCAGTCTGCGCCCGTCTCCTGCTGACTGGCAACATGCAGAATTGTTTGAAAATACGAGATGGTGTCAGGTCGGCCCCCTCTAGGATTTAAGGTTAACCCCACACTGGAAGTCGTTGGCATAGCATGCTGTTATGTGATACAGCTGGAGTCTCATCCCGGGTGTGTTTTCATTTTTGTTTGATGTTTTTGTTATTTCTCTGAATGAAATGATGAATAGTTTATTTGCTAATTATTTTGTGAAGGGGACGAGGGTCAAGCTCACATTTGTAAGGCTTGTGACGTATTGAGACCTGTCTGCTTCGTCCACACTGCATTGGGTTGTTGATTTAATTTTAAATGATAAATTTATTTCCCATCCATCTGCACTCAATGACCTCCAAAGATAAAGGGAAGGCTGTCACGCACGTGTGCATGGGATGCAGCTATAGGGCTCAAAAGAGGGTAATTCCATGTCAGACCAGGGGTGGCAGAGCATACTGATTCTTTCTCTTTTTCTTCTGCAAACCAACCACAGGAAATTACACCTGGGCTTGATGATGTCACTTCAGTTTTCCAGGCCCAATGACATCACTTCCAGTTCCAAGCCCAATGACATAATTTCCAGTTCTGGGCCCAATGACATTGCTTCCATTTCCTACCCAGATGACATCACTTCTGGTTCTGGGCCCAATGACATCACTTCCATTTCCTACCTCGATGACATCACTTCTGGTTTCTGGGCCCAATGTATCACTTCCTATTCCAGCCCAGATGACATCAATTCCAGTTCTGGGTCCAATTACATCACTTCCGTTTTCGATGAAATCAATTAAAGTTCCAACCCCTGATGACATCACTTCCAGTTCCGGCCCAGATGACATCATTTCTGGTTCCAGGCCCAATGGTAATGCTGCTGGCTCTGATCCCCCGATGATACCACTTCCATATCCGGCCCCGATGACATCACTTCCAGTTCCTACCTTGATGACATCACTTCTGGTTCGGCCCAGATGACATCACTTCCAGTTCCAGCCCAGATGGCATTACTTCCATTTCCAGCCGAGATGACATAATTTCTAGTTCCAGGCCCAGTGGCATCACTGCTGGCTCAGATCCCCAGATGACATCCTTTCCAGTTTCAACACTTGATGACATCACTTCCGGTTCCGGCCCAGATGACATCACTTCCCCTGCCCGGCTTTGAAACTGCCATGTTCTGTCTGTCTCAAGAGTTCTGTTTTGGACTCCTGTCTGTTATGACTATTTGAACCAATCTTTGAATTCTGACAGCCTATTCTCAAGTATACGGGTGGCTGCCCCCAAAACCTTTTTGCTGTGTTGGCTGATTCATTTCACAAGGCATGCATTCAGAAAGGTCTGTAAATGTAAGAAAACATCAAAAACTGAAATTTCCCATTCATACCAGTATTCAGACCCTTGATTCAGCACTTCCAATAAGGGGTCCCTGCTATTAACTATGAAACCATCCACCCCCTTCGGTCCCCTGACTTTAAAAGCACAGCCACCTGGAAGGACTTATCAGTGCTTTTAGAACCTTTTGGGATTCTCTGGTGCTTTCGCTCCCATCTATATTTTATGGTGGACCAATGGAAATACACATGCAAAATGTAATAAAAATCGGCTCTGTCATTTTTGTGTGACAAACAAACGAGCAGTTTACAACTTTCTTTCTTTGACGACATCATCAAATATTTGCATCACCTTTGTTGCCACGGATACTTCCCTGTAGTGATGCTGTGATGAGTGATTTCCCCAATCAGATTCTTAAGAGTTGCCAGAGTTGTGGCCTTCACCTCACAATAATGAAAAAAATAAACTATTTTTGCCAAGACAAATAATGAGATTTATTTTTTTAACAATGTCTAGTTTTGATTTAAACCACTTCTCGACAACAATTCTTGCTGCTAAAGTTCACACATTCGTTTGGACTTCGTTCATCTTTGGTTTTGATTTATGGTTTACGTCTCCAACTTCTGCTGCACTGATCCTCTGATTAAATGGAAAACAATTGCCAAAAATATTCTTATTTAATCATCTTAGCGGTCATAGCATAAAGATTATTCATTGATGGCAACCCTCCTAATGGCATCTTGGGAGTTCATCAAAGAACAGTTTCTTCCAGAAGCTTCCACGCCATCTGTTGGAGCAGAAAAACATAAAGGAGAAGTCATTTGGACGTCAAATGAAGTTTATTTATCTGGGATATTAGGGGTTAATCTATGAAAACATTCTATTGGCTACTGAATACATAAAGTTACAGGCAATGCATTTGTAGAGGTTCATTAATGCCAGACTCTCTTCTTGTTTTCCCCTTGTGGGATTCAATTGATGAAAAAGCCTCTTTAAACCATGACACAGAAATCGCAATTAGTGATATCGTTCTCTTTTTGCCAATGAATTCAAATATCGTTTGGTGAATTTCATTGCGGTTCATGGAGTATCTTGCTGAGATTTCCCTTAAAATGGCTTCTTCCCAGGATTTTACAGATTCCCTATAAGCTGGTTGTTTCTCTAATTCTCTTAACGAAATTTCATTAAATTGGTTGTTTTTTGTAATCTCTTACTAAGGTTTCATTTAAAATGGTTGCTCCTGAAAGTTTCATTAGGGCTTTTGGCTAAAGGTTTACAGCTGGATGCCCTTCCTGGCACTACCCTTCTCTAGTTATCCAGGCTTGGGACCGACACCATCTTGAGCTGACTTGCCTCCCTTTGTGATTGGATGAGATGGAAAATGGTAAGACAACAGGACCGGCTGAACGTCCAGCAGAACTTCCAGCAGAAGAAAAGGGAGTTGTTGTGTTGTGAGATCAAATGCAGAAGATCGATGAACAGGAGGGGATACCCGCACAGTTGAGGAGCAGTGGGATTGTGCCCATTTATAAGAGTCGCTGTCTTCTTGAAGCTTCTCTTTGAGATTTTGTATAAATTGTCTGCTTTCCAGTCTTTTACTACAATTTCCTTTAAACTGTATAACGCTTCAACATCTCCTGGCCGATATCATTATGTGTCACCACTTAAGGTGGTGTATGTGAGTCTGATAGCAGGCCAACCTCAAAACGCCCCTTTCTGCGATATTATGATAACTAACATAACTTATACAATTTCAGACAATAACCGTGAGAAACAGACAAGGTGAAAATAACTGTATTAGGTTAATCTATACATATAAAAGGCAAAGCCCTCTGTGGACTATGGCCGGCCATTCATCCCGGCCAATACCCCCAGGCTGCCAGAGGGAGCCCTCCCTGCAACATGGAGATGCCCCAAATTCCAGCAGGGCATCATGGACTATGTAGTTTTAATACACAACTCTGCTAGATAACGTCAGGGCCACCAGGAGACGCTGCAAGGAGGCTCAGAGATGTTTATTTTCCCTATAACCCAGAAGTACGTCTTAGGCACAGCGACAGAGGAAATAATGTACTTCCGGGATGAAAAAGAAGAGTTTTGATCTGACCTGGAAGTGCTAGGAAGTCACATGGACTGAGGGTTCAGAAGCACTTCCGGGTCAAGGACTATAAGAGACTGTGTTAGATCCTAGACGGGCGAGCTAAGTCGGGAGGAAGGGTGGCAACGCGTCTGGGAGAGTGGAGGATTGTTTATTGTAGAGATTATTGGAGTATTGTATGAGTATTGTGGAGTGGAGGGTGCTTTGTGCACTTTATTGTTCAAATAAATTTAAGATTTAGACATTTATCTGGTGTCTGGCATCTGATCTGAGGGTTCAAGGGGACGACAGCAACCCCTATCTGTCACACCTCACTGACTCCTCACTAATTCTCCTACTTTCTATATAGGTGGGAAGCTGAAATTTCTCATTCTTTTCAGTGTACTTACAAAGAAATTAGGTATGTTTCATGTCCTATTGCAACACCCAAGGGGGGGGGAAATGGGTGTACCCCCTAAACTGTTTATATAGATAGGGGAAACCCCTCCTCATATTTCTGAGACTTCCAATATACAGTACATAGGAAGCCCAAATTTCCCATGCTCCTCCTTTACAATGTACTTATAAATGTTAAGTATGTTTCATTTCGCAACCGTGCCCCGTAACGAACTTTCGAAAATAACGTCTTCTTTTTGGCGGTTCTCACCATTATGCCGTAAGGAACTTTCGGAACTGACCTCTCCTTTTCGCGGTTTCATTCCTTGTTTCCATTAACAGAGGATTTATTTCATGACAGAGACGCACAAGGGCTGCCCCCGGTCCCCCAACCTTTTTTTGCACGGCCATTGTCCGTGCACCTACCACGTGGTTGGCTCCCTGCCTATATACATTAACGACATCCGACGCTCATGTGCCTCCTCACTTACTTCCTCACTTTCCTCATCTGTTCATCATGCTCACTGCTCCCTTCTTCTTTACTCCACCATTTCAAGCCTGTTATTGTTGGCCTTCCTTCACGTCTTCCTGCTGGTGACTCCTGCCTTTTCGTTTACTCCGCTGCTTCAAGGCTGGCATTGTTGGGCTTCCTTACTTGTTCACGTACATCTTCCTGATGCTTACTTCTGCTTTTCATTCCCTACTCCACTGCTTCTCGCCTTCCTTCATAGTTTCTTTCTCAACGGGTGCAAGTTTACCCCGAATAACATGTCTATTCCGGTGATCACCGTCGATCACAATTTCACCGACCCGTACCCAGTGGTTTCCATGCCCCGAGATTGCGCTGCCTCTTCTATTCTCTCTCTTATTTATTGCATGGCCATATCAGTCTCAGCCTTGATATCCGCAGAGACATTGTGTCTTATGGACTGAATGACTGGGACAGGTTCAAGGTGTGGACTGATGACGGCATAGGAGACAATTATTCTACACAGGACCACTATAGCAGTGAAATGCCGAAGCTCTCAACCTATGGTTCTGCATGTGAACTGATAGCTGCCGCGGAATTGTTTTGTTGTTGCTTTCAAGTGTATAGAAATAGGGAAATAGTTTACACCTTTGGACAGCCGTGAATGCCTGTTAAACATCTTAGATTCACGGGTAGTGATTTGGGTAGTGGAAACTTTGATGTTTATGAATGTTTCAACTTTGACAACGTGGACACACAGTATCAATTGAATAGAATAGAACAGAATTCTTTATTGTCATTATGCATACACATAACGACATTTTTTGTTGGTAGGACTCGGCTTCAAGGCAGAATACTCAAAATACACAATACACTATCTATATATATAATTCACTAAGGCAAGACACCCATGGAAAGCAAGGCGGAAGGGGCGTGGATTCACTAAGCCACCGACAAGTAAGACGTCCATGGCGCACGCAGGAAGGAGCCACGCCCACCAACTCTAAGACCATTGGATACGACGACAACTCGCAGAACCATGCCCACCAACTCGGACGCGATGACACAGGAAAAATGGCATCATTTATGTTCGCCTGTCGTAGAGTCCACATGCACCTCTGAGCCACGTTGATTATTCATAGAGGCATGTTTCTCACGGAAGTGAATCTCTATATGCAGCGTGTAAAACAGTTTGCGAGGGGTATCCCATGGGATCCTTAAAACAATCCTTTACATCTGAGGTTAAAACACAAGTCTTTAAAAACCAATAAGCCCTGTGCCTCTGTTTCATTGCCGTCTCACCTGCTTCACCAATGCAGGCCCTGCAACAGTCGAGACGCTCTCTCAGCAGCTGACCTTCTCTGTGCCTGATCGGTTCACACAGAGGCAGCGCCAGAGACAGACAGAGGCACACACACAGGCAGCTGGTGGGCGGGTCTCCGTGAGATTCTCTTGCGAGCGGGCACATGACCAGGCGGTGTGTATGCTTCGAGAACGAGGGTGGACGCGACAGGACCATCTAGGAAAAATCATGTCGCGAATGTAAATCGCTGTATGCAGTGTGTAAAACAGTTTGTTTGTCATGGATGTAAATCGCTGTATGCAGCATGTCAAACAGTTTGTTTGTCGTGGATGTGAATCGCTGTATTCAGCGTGTAAAACAGTTTCCGAGAGGTTTCTCATGGTCTTACAGTTGGTGGGCGGGTCTCTGTTGGTTGCTATTGCGAGCGGGCACATGACCAGGCAGTGTTTATGCTTCGAGAGCGTGGGTGGATGCGACAGCACCATCTAAGAAGAATCATATTTGTTGCGGATGTGAATCGCTGTATGCGGCGTGTAAAATGCTGTATTGTATGTTGCCCTCTCCAGAGTTACATCTTGTCATTCACCTACAGTCGTATCCTCAAAACCAACCCCATTTGGACAACTGTGTCTTTCAGGAAGTGTTCACCCATCAATACATAATTATGCGGCGTATGCTACGCCGTGGGTTGGCTAGTAAATAATAAAACATAGTAAGTATAAAAGACGGCAGCAATAAAACATCATCAGGTCCAGACTTTTCCTGAGGTAGTATGCCTGCAGAGACCAGTGATCTGTGTGTGTGTGTATCAGCAGGGGCAGATGGACTTCACAGCTCTGGGGAAAAAGCTGTCTTTCAGTCTGCTGGTGCATGTTTTTATGTTCCTGTACCGCTTTTCCAAAGGCAGTGGTACAAACAGTTCATTTCCCGGATGGGTGAGATCCACAGCTATACATTTGGCCCTCTTCTGCACCCTTCCAGCATATACAGAGTCCTGGTCTAGGAGAGGATTTCCTACGATGTCCTGTGCTGTTCTCACCACTCCGTGCCAAGTCCTTCCTGTCCTTTGCCGTATCACACTGTCATACTGTGACAGAGAACGCTTTCTATAGCGGATCTGTAGAAGTTTGTTAGCAGCCGAGAGGAGAATCCAGCACGTGTCATCTTCCTGAGGAAGAAGAGTCTTTGTTGGGCCTTCTTTACCAGGTGAGATGTGTTCAAAGACCAGGTCAGATCCGATGTAACGTGGATACCCAAGAACTTGATATTGTCCACACACATTACAGCCTCCTCATGTATGAATGTAGGAGCATGTTCTGTTCTTCTGGACCTCCTATAGTCCTGCTGGTGTTCAAGATGAGGTTGTTGGCTGAGCACCATAGTGCTAGGTGTTGTATCTCCTCTCTGTAGTGAGTCTCATCATTGTTTGATATGAGACCCACCACGGTCATATCATCCGCAAACTTCACAACCATATTTGTGGCATGGATGGCAGAGCAATCGTGCGTAAATAACGTGAAGAGTTCTGGGCTGAGCACACAACCCTGCGGCATGCCTGTGTATCTTTACAACGGTTGACAAATGCAGAATGTAACTTGAACACAACACGTCCTCCAAATACGAACCTGATTGAAAGAAATAATGATAATCAAATCCTTGATGACAGCAACAATCATAACAGTGACAAAAACAATTACATTGACAATCATGTTACGTTATTTTTAAAATGTTTCCTTTTCTTTTTCATAACTTCTTTAATACACTATTTCTCCGCTGCGAAGCACGGGTAATTTGCTAGTCTCATATAAAAAAAAAACTATACAAATATAAATGGCAACAACCAAATTCAATTAAATTCAACCCACATCCCCATAGATACAGTATGTAAGTAACTTTTGGGGTTTGTCCCAGACAAACTCCAAAATCCAGACAGTTTCGAGACCCCTATAATAACATGAGCCCATTTTCCTTGTTCTCTTTTTTCCCAGATCCTCCAAACGCGCTACTCCAGATAAGCAAGGATCGCTCTTATCTCACCCACTTTAATTTCTCCTGACTTTCCCATCTGTTTCTACTTTAGAGAGGGTCGGCCGAGGTGGCCACCTCTGCAAGCAGGCGAGGCAATCCCTTCTCTGACCGTGGATAGTCAACGTTTGCCGTTGCTCAGTATGTGTTGAAAACCTTTTCTCTTTTCTTTTTCACACCCTTCTTGACTTTCACGGACTTCTTTTAACTGAATCCTGGCGTCCTTTCTCTATGACAATCCTTGGAAACCACAGCAACAGACCACACCCCAGGTCTTCATTATGGCCGTCTGCCCAATGTGCCTGATTTCCCACACACCATATTAAGGGTGCATAGGCCGCTACAGGTTTTGACGTTGAGGACGGCTAAGAGACAAAAGCAAATCAAATAGCATTTAGGTGGCGGTGCCTCAACCGGTTTGTTTCTCAAAGTCTTTTACCGAATGTAGCCGCCGATGTATAAGGCGAAGTCAGGCACGGGTAAGACGCGTGTCAAAGAAATCTCTCAGTCCAAAAGTTCGTTTTAAATTATTTAGTGAAAGTTAAAAGCAAATAATCCACACAAGAATAAAAAGAAAAATAGTTACATACATAGAATAAAGGCAAAAAAGGGAAAATGTATCTTCTATAAACTTAGCTTTTCTTAAGAAGCTTTGGTTATTTCTATACTTAAAGGTTATTTATTTCTTCTTCTCTATGCTTTAAACATACGGTTCAACACTTAAATCTTTTATTCTACGAGTTACTTCACACTCAAAAGGCCCGTAGGCCGTTGGCACATAGACATGCGCCCAGGCTCGGTAACGTGCGCAAGCACGAACGTGAGCACAAACAAGAACACGGTTAAAAAGCCGTAAACCTCTGTACCTTACACAAGGCAAGGCTAGACACTAACTGGAGATTATTATTTTAGTCAAAACTGTTAAGAAATGACAGGAAAATACCAACTCAATTCTATTTACGGGGGTTATAGGAACCTCCCATATTTTATGCGTTATCATCTAATAAATATTCATACATTTTATAGAACTAGGAAAATGGCTCTTACACCGAACTTTAAACCGTTTGCTTTTCCAAGTTTCTTACTGAGATTGTATTTAAACTGGCAGCCTCCCAGTCTTTTGCAGAGGTTTACTTTAAAATGCGTCATTTCTCTTTGCCTTTTACTGAAATTTCATGTAAACTGGTTGTTTCTCAAAGTCTCTTACTGGGACTTTCTTTAAACTGGTTGGTTCCCCGTCTTTTACAGAAATGTACTTTAAACTCATTTGCTTCTCTCAGTCTTTTACTAAAATTTTGTGTAAACTATTTTTTTTTTCTTCAAAGTCTCTAACTGAGATTTCCTTTAAACACTTTGCTTCTTTGGTTGTGGCTGACATTTCCTTTAGTGCGCCCACTTCTCAAAGTTTCTCATTTAGATTTTCTTTAAATTGCCTGCTTTCTGGTCTTTTACAGAGACTGAAGCTGAACCGGATGCTCTTTGAAGTTTCTTACTGAAATTTATGTCTAAAATGTTTGCTTCTTGAAGTTTCTTACTGAGATTTCATTTAAATTGGCTGTTTTTCAAAGTCTCTTACTGAGATTTCTTTTAAAAGCTTTCCTTCTTGATGTCCTTATTGAGATTTCCTTTAAACAGGCTGCTTCTCAAAGTCTCTTCTAGAGGTCTGGTTTAAAATGTTTGCTACTAAGAGTCTTCTGCTGACGTTTCTTTTAAACGTGTTGCTTCTTTGCTCCTTACTGAGATTTCCTTAAGAGCAGCTGCTTCTCGAAGCCTGTTAATTGAAATTTTCTTGAAATTCTCTGCTTCCCAGTCTTTCACTACAGTTTCCTTTAAACTGGTTTGTTTCTCTAAGTCCTTTGCCGAAATTCCCTTTAAACCATTTGCTTTTCACAGGAGATGTCAGAATGGACTGCACACGTTTAAAAGCAAGACTTTGAGAAAAAATTGAGTGTAAGGGAAATCTCAATTCCCAATCTTTTGCAAAAATTTACCTTAAACTGGTTTGTTTCTGGGCGGCAAAAAGTCTCTTACTTGAGATTTCCCTTTAATTGGTGGTTTCTTAAAGTCTCTTACTGAGATTTCCTTTTAAACACTTTTCTTCTTTGGTTGTTACCGAGATTTCCTTTAGAGTGTCTACTTCTCCATGTTTCTCATTTAGATTTTCTTTAAATTGCCTGCTTCCCAGTCTTTTACAGAGATTGACTCTGAACAGGATGCTGTTTGAGGTTTCTTACTGAGATTTTTAATTTTAATTGGCTGTTTCTCAAGGTCTCTAATTGAGATTTCATTTAAACTGGCTGTTTCTCAAAGTTTCTTACTTGAGATTTC
>JANRMT010062789.1:665198-683925 GCA_026402145.1 Polypterus bichir lapradei | reverse complement strand
CTAATTGAGATTTCATTTAAACTGCCGGTTTCTCAAAGTCTCTTACTGAGATTTTCTTTTAAACACTTTTCTTCTCTGGTTGTTACCGAGATTTCCTTTAGAGTGTCTACTTCTCCATGTTTCTCATTTAGATTTTCTTTAAATTGCCTGCTTCTCAGTCTTTTACAGAGATTGACTCTGAACAGGATGCTGTTTGAGGTTTCTTACTGAGATTTTTAATTTTAATTGGCTGTTTCTCAATGTCTTTTAGTTGAGATTTCTCTTAAATTGATTGGCACTGAGATTTCTTTGAAAAGCTTGAAGCCCTTAACGGCATTACCTTTGCTCTAGCTCTTTGTTGACGTCTCTCGCTGAAATTTCCTTCAAACTGGTCGCCTCTCCAAAACTCTTATTGAGACTTTCTATAAATTGGCTGCTTTCTTATTTTTATTTATTCAACGTCACGCATGCGTGTTTCAGGATCACCATTCAATCTCTTCCTCTGTTATGTCATACCACCCCGGCGCTAAGAGGAGGACGCTGCTGCTAACGGTTTTGTCATTTTCTTCCTCCATAGCCTCGAGAACCCGCCCAGTGAGGGCAGCTGACTCCGCCCCTTCTGGTCCCGAAGCTTCAAAAGGTTGTGTCATTTAATATCACAGAGACGACCTGACGACAGGAGCTCCAAGTCCAACAACTCGTTCACAGAGCTAAAACGCATGGCACCACATAGGCATTTACTTTTGTTTGTTTTTTTCTGATGCCATCGAGTGTTGTTTTTGTTTGGACCTTATCATTAAACAGGGAGGGCCATGTTGGCCCCCTAAAATATTTGTGCTTTGTTGAGCCTCCTTCACTCTGACGACCACAAATAGATTTCCTTTAAAGTGATTGCTTCTCAAAGTCTGCTACTGAGGCTTTCCTTCAACATTTTTTCTCCTCAGAGTCTCATATTAAGACATTCATTAAATTGCCTGCTTCCCAGTGTTTTCCAGATTCCGCTTAAGTTCCTCGAAAGTCTCCTACGGAGGCATCTTTTAAACTGGTTGTGCTTCTACAGCACCGAGGTTTCTTTTAAACGAGTTTCTAACTAAAATTTTCTTTAAACTTTCTCAAAATGTCCTGCCATCTCATCAAAATCAATCATTTTTTCAAGTTTCCGGGTGTTGTGATGTAAGATTTTGCATATAACTTGATAAATGTTTTGTATGACTTTATTTATAATTTAGGCAAAGCAATGTAATTTAGTGTTACTTTGGTGAGAAGCATTCATTTTTGTCCCCCACACCCCCACCCCCCCGTTTATGACTAAGTTTCTTTGTAATTTTACGACAGGATTTGAGGGATGTGTCTAAACCAGTTTGGCGAGTGTTTCTTTGCTAAAGTCTTTCTCTCATCCCCCACACAAAGCCAGGTTAGCTTAACATATGGTCTTGGGGGGGGTTGCAGGTGTTAAGATGTTCTATTCCTCCGTTGGTCTGAGGTATGGCTGTTTGAAATTGGCTTGTCTCAGAGGCCTTTAAGTACCATGATGTCCTATTGGCTGTAGGGGTTGGACAGAAAACCCATACATTTGCTTGCTCAACCACATTCTCTCTCTTGCTAACCTGTGATGATGTAGAAGTATCTTTCTCTTGTTAACAACTGATGAAGACCATCACACCATGAACTGACAAGAACAGCACAATGAAGAGCACATCTTCAGCCATATTGAGACAGGCTTGAGGCCTGTTCTGAAGAAAGCTGAGCACCAATGATGCCTTAACTAGAGACATTTTAAGTAACTGCAAGTCTGTGTGCCACCTGAGTTAAACATCACCATTTAATCAGGTTGTATGGTTGCCAATATTCTAATGTACCTTGCATTTTGTTATTATTTATGAATATTATCAGTAATACATTATTTTATGTGTGACTTAACTCCTGCTTGTCTTTTTACTACATCTAATTGCCTGAGGTTATAGATATAGAAGGGAAGGTGGGGATAAGTTATATACAATAGTACCTTATAAACAGTGGTAAGTCTGTGAGATTAGGCATTCTAAGGCTACATATTAATAATACAATAGAGGAAAGTAGAGCAATATATATATATATTACTCTACCAAGATAAAACACCGGGAAATCAAATTCTCTAATTTTTCCCAAAACATCAAAAGTGACATCTATGATTGAAAGTCAACTCTTATAAGGGTTGTGGATGTTAATTATAAAGAGAAATAGTTTAAATAAATTCTGGAGGTTAGTTGACACCGATTTGTGTTTCTTGAAAGTTTTGGAGGCACCAAAGAGCATCCTCAGCGGTTTCTTCATTTTTTTTTTTTTTTTTTTGTTTTTTGCCAAAGGCAAGTTTTCCATCTCATTCTTTTCTTGGCTTGGGATGTCACCCTGGTGTACCGGTGATCACTCGGCTGCTCTCTGTTTGACGGGATCTCCACAAAATGATGGCGACGCTTCGCAGATGAAGCTGATAGTGTGGTATTCTTTCTTTTTTTTTTTTCAAATATTCATTCTTTCACAGTTCTTTTTTTCTTGTTGAAACATTCACTTGGTAAATTCATTTCTAAGTTGCTTTTTTTTTCCCCCTTTTTAAAAAAGAATCGCTTTCCAAGTAAATTAAAAAGAGCTCATTTGGAAAATTGTTTCTACTACCACAAGATAATTGCTTAGCAGACATTTTAAGATCACCAATTGTTTTCTAATTTATTCTCCCGAGTGGTGATGGGGGTTATCCTTCAGTCGTGCCCTCTATCTAGCGGATGTGACTTTTTCTGTTTTTTCTTTTGCCTTGTCAGCTGTTTTCATTTCAGAATCCTGGATCTTTACTGGAGGAATCACATGACCCACCCAGCACTGACGACCGTAAAAGGGCCAATAAGGAGGAGAAAATGATTTGCACATTTCACGCATTGAGTGCTCTGTCCACTTCACATCACAACTGCTGAGGGAGTGGACACGACTACAGGCAGATTCCTATGGGACCCTGGGGGTCGAAGCTCCAAAGGCCCACACCACCTCAATAGGGGCTGAAGGTGAAAACAAAAAAATGCCAAACGTTAAATCAGGACAACCTTAGCCTTCTGTTTTGTTCATTATGAATGTAAGAAACAGACACATGAGTGCAACTTCACATCTTTGGGCAATTAAGGCCTCATCTGGAGTCCTGTGTGCAGTTTTGGTCTTCAGGCTACAAAAATGACATAACAGCACAAGAGACGGTCCAGAGAAGAGCGACTGGGCTGATTCAGGGCTACACGGGATGATTTTTGAGAAACGATTTATGGAGTTGAGCCTTAATGTCAGTAAATATAAAGAATTACACATAGGAAGTAAAAATTTTAGGTCTGAATACACAATGGGAGGTCTGAAAATCAAAAGTCCATCTTATGAGAAGGATTTAGGAGTCGTAGTGAACTCTAAGGTATCAACTTCCCGAAAGTGTTCAGAAGCCATTAAGAAGGCTAACAGCATGTCAGGTTATATAGTGCCTTGATGTGTGCAGTATAAGTCACAGGAGGTTCTGCTCAGCTTTATAACACACTGGTGAGGCCTCACCTGGAGTCCTGGGTGCAGTTTGGGCCTCCAGGCTACAAAAATGACATAGCAGCACAAGAAAAGGTCCAGAGAAGAGCAACTAGGCTGATTCAGGGCTACAGGGAGTGAGTTATGAGGGAAGACGGAAGGAGTTGAGACCTTTAACCATTTTTTAACTTTTACTCTCTGGCTTTTAACCCAGTATGATATGTTGGCTATCTGTATACTTTTTATTATGAATCTCTTCAGCTCTTATGTGTTTATGTGTTCCTGTTTCATTTAACCTTTGGTTATTGTGTGTCTTATATGTTGGGTTTTTATTGTACTGCAATTTGGCCAGCCTTGATGTTGTTTTTAAAGTGCTTTATATAAATAAATAAATAAACCATTTAATGTCAGTAAATGTGAAGAATTACACATAGGAAATCAAAATGTGAGGGTTGAATACACAATGGGAGGTTTGAAAATCAAAAGTCCACCTTATGAGAAGGATTTAGAAGTTGTAGTGGACTCTAAGCTATCGACTGCCAGACAGTGTTCAGAAGACATCAAGAAGGAATGTCAGGTTATATAGCGCCTTGACGTGTGCAATACAAGTCACAGTAGGTCCTTTATAACAAACTGGTGAGGCCTCATCTGGAGTCCTGTGTGCAGTTTGGGTCTCCAGGCTACAAAAAGGACAAAGCAGCACAAGAAAAGGTCCAGAGAAGAGTGACTAGGGTGATTCAGAGCTACAGGGGATGAGTGATGAGGAAAGATTTAAAGAGCTGAGCCTTTTAATCATTTAATGTCAGTAAATGTAAAGAATTACACATAGGAAGTAAAAATGTGAGGTTTGAATACAAAATGGGAGGTCCGAAAATTGAGAGTCCATCTTATGAGAAGGAGTTAGGAGTCGCAGTGGACTCTAAGCTATCGACTTCCCGACAGTGTTCAGAAGACATTAAGAAGGCTAACAGAATGTCAGGTTATATAGCGCCTTGATGTGTGGAGTACAAGTCACAGGAGGTTCTGCTCAAGCTTTATGACACACTGGTGAGGCCTCATCTGGAGTCCTGGGTGCAGTTTTGGTCTCCAATCTACAAAAAGGACAATGCATCACTAGAAAAGTCCAAAGAAGAGCGACAAGGCTGATTCAGGGCTACAGGGGATGAGTTATGAGGAAAAGTTAAAAGAGCTGAGACCTTTAACCATGGGACCAAAACATCGTCCGAGAGCAACTTCTCCCAACCATCCACGAACAGTTTGGTGACCAACATGATGGAGCACCGGGCCATAAGGCAAAAGTGAGAACTGAGTGGCTCTGGGAACATAACAACGACATTTAGGGTCCATGGCCAGGAAACTCCCCAGACCTTAATGCCATTGAGAACTTGTGGTCAATCCTCAAGAGGCAAAAACCCACCAGTTCTGACAAACTGTAAGCATTGATGATGGAAGAATGGGCAGCTGCCATCAGTCAGGATTGGGCCCAGAAGTTGATGGGCAGTAAGCAGAGGTCTTGGAAAAGAAAGAAGGATCAAAACTGCAGATTTGGACTCCTTGCTTAAACTTTATGTCATTGTCAATAAAAGCCTTTGAAACTTCTGAACTGCTTGTAATTCTACTTCAGTATACCAGAGAAACATCTGACAGAAAGATTTAAAAGCACTGAAGCAGCAAACTTTGTGAAATGTAATACTTGCGTCATCCTCAAAACGTTTGGCCACGGCTGTAGCTCTGCCATGACCACCATTGTGCTCTCCAACCTGGTACCGACACTCAGACACTTTGGTCTGAGCCGCTCCGTCTGTAGCTGGGTGTTGACAAATAGACCCTGGTCAGTTAGGATTGGCGATTGGCAACAAGAACTCCTCCATGCTGTTCACCAGCATCAGACTTCTGCAAGGCTGCTGCTTCTGCTTACTGCTATAAAGTCAGTTCATCTGTGACTATGAAGCTAAGTGGGAGGGCAATTAAATAAACTCCACACTACCAAGGAGGGAAAAAAATAAAATAAACAAAATTCCGTACGAGTTTGCGTTCATGTTACTCTTTTATGTTTAAAAATCCAGAATCTTGGACAATTTATAATAGCGTGGCGCCAGTCTGTCAATAAACACCAATAAAAACAAAGCAGGGCATCACAGACAATTTAAACTTCAGTAATGGTTCCAAAATATATAGAATGAACAAAAGGAACAGGATAGTAAACTTTTCTGACTTTAGAGGCTCCAAAAATATATAAACCGAAAGAAAAGCTGATTTTAATTCAAATTGAATTAACAAAATCTAGCCATACTGCCAGATTGTGACCCAACTGAGACATCATGAAGAGAACGGGATGCTGCGTTTTTGATACCCGTGCTGGAGTAGTGATAACCAGGGCATAGTAATAATCAGCAGTAATTAAATAACAAAATCACTGCCATAATAATCTTTTTATATATAAAATCCAGCATCTGTCTGTCTGTACGTCTGTCCACTTTTCACGAGAGAACGACTTAACGGATTTAGATCTGTTTTTTTTTTTGTCTAGAATTTGCTTGAACATTCCAGTTGATTTTGCGACTTTTCTCATTGCGCTAAGGATCATAGTTCGCTTACAGGACCGATTTACTTGTGCAAATCCGAGACACACATAGCAGGCCGAGGGGAGGAGGACAGGGCCTTTGTCACTCACGCGTCTACCTCAGGGGGTATACCTTACCTCCACTTAGCTAGCGAACGAGAGAACTACTTAACGGATTTAGATAGTTTTTTTTTCTAGAATTTGCTTGAACGTTCCAGTTCATTTTGTGACTTCTCTCATCCCACTAAGTATCATAGTTTGCTTGCAGGAGCGATATATATTCACGATAATCTGAGACAGATACTGTGAGCCGAGGGGAAGTGGAAACACGATGTCAGGAGTGGTGAGCTGGGCAGGGCCCTCCTTACTGTCCTGTTTCACTGCTTCGTGGGCAGAGCCGTGGGGGACAGCTAATACAAAATAAATCAGAAACAGTTTAATGTGATTTCATCCATCCATCCATCTTTCTTCCACACCCTGCCTATCCATTGCAGAGGTATGAGGAAACTGAAGCCTGTCCAGAAAGGATCAGGCACAAAACAGGAACAACACCTGGGCAGGACGCTGAACCTACAATGGCTAATCAATAATAATTAAAAATAGCGATGAAATAAGAATTTGTAATTGTTTCTACATTGATAAAGTATTATATATGCATATACGGAAAGTAGTAATAAATTGATAATACATATCAGGACAATCAATAGATAGAAATTAATACTAATAATTATTAATAATATAAAAGGATCATAAATGATGATGCTCTGTGCAAGAGAGGACAGAGCTGACTATACTTCCTTAGAAGGCTGGCGTCCTTCAACATCTGCAATAAGATGCTGCAGATGTTCTATCAGACAGTTGCGGTGAGCGCCCTCTTCTATGCGGTGGTGTGCTGGGGAAGCAGCATAAAGAAGAGGGACGCCTCACGCCTGGACAAACTGGTGAGGAAGGCAGGCTCTATTGTAGACACGGAGCTGGACTGTTTGACATCCGTGACAGAGTGACGGGCGCTGAGCAGACTCCTGTCAATCATGGAGAATCCACTGCAGCCACTGAACAGGATCATCTCCAGACAGAGGAGCAGCTTCAGCGACAGACTGAGGAGACCCCACACTATGCGACTCTTCAGTTCCACCCGGGGGGTAAACGTTAACATTATACAAAGTTATTGTCTGTCTGTTATACCTGCATTGTTATCACTCTTTAATTTAATATTGTTCTTTATCAGTATGCTGCTGCTGGAGTAGGTGAATTTCCCCTTGGGATTAATAAAGTATCTATCTATCTATCTATCTATCTATCTATCTATCTATAATATAGTGCCTTTCACATTATCTATCTATCTTTCTATCTATCTAAACAATTTTACATATTATCATGAAAAGTTAATGCATTCATTTAAATGAAATAGAAAAATTACGGTATTAATGATAAATATTGTTATATAATATGAAATAAAACACTGAATAACAAATACTTTCATCAATTATAATGTTAAATTAATAGATTCAAATGAATTCATTAGTAATAAATTATTAATAATTGAATAATAAGTAACAATGAATACAGCATATATAGGCAATAAATGAAACTTATAATTAATGTTAAAAAAATAAAGTATTAAATAAATATAATAAAATGAATACCTTTATATGAATTAATTACTAATATACTTTATTATTAATATTTGGCTAATATTTGTAATTAATAATAAATACTATTTAATAATAATTACCATAATAAAACATACTGAATAAGAAATAAATTCATACATTCATTTTATCTCAACTCATTTTCTCATCTGATTTTCCAGGTAAGGGTTGCGTTGATTTCATTTGTTATAATGAAAATTAATACATTAACATGAAATAATTACTAATTAGTCAGTCAGTCAGTCATTCTCCAACCTGCTATATCCTAACTACAGGGTCACGGGGGTCTGCTGGAGCCAATCCCTGCCAACACAGGGCGCAAGGCAGGAACAAACCCTGGGCAGGGTGCCAGCCCTCTGCAGTAATTAGTAATTAATTAATAACAAATTAACATAAAATGAATAAAAAATAATATTAATACTAAAACCTTAAATAACAACTGTAGTATTTTACAATAATATAATTTAATAAAATAAAACATAATACCTAATACCTTTCTATATTAACATATTGATAAATGAATGCATTCAAATGAATGAATTAATGATAAGCTATTTATAAATGATAATTAATACTAAGCATAATTATAACTAACATTAATAACAGTAATAACATTATCATTTTATACCATAATGAAAAATGCATCAAAATGAATTGATAATAAATTGATATCATGCATAAATAATCATTAGTGAAGGTTTATAATCAATATTCAATAAATAATGCATAACTAATTATTAATTATTACATTTAATTAAAAATATTTTAAATGTCATAATAATGTTAACCAATACATTAGTGTCAATCAATTAATAAATCAGTTGAATATTTAAAAATAATCACTTTCAATGCTAATAAAAAATAAATCAATGTAAGTACAATAATGATAAATTAATAAATCAATAATATATTCATATAATAATGAATTTGTGATAATTATAACAATTGATAATAATATTAGTACCCAATCCCAGCATGCCCTCAGACCCACTCCATTAATCAAACCAGGTTGTGCAGATAGTGGGTGCCCAGGTAGCAGCACCTAAACTGGGTGCCAATCCATCAGGCACAATTTTAGGAGGACACTCTGAGCTCCGTGAGGACAGGCAGACTCCACACAGACAAAGACCAGCTTACGACGCCCGACGCACCAAGCGCTAGTCACCGTGTGTTAAAAACCGTGAGCCACATTTATGTTCACATCCAAGCAGCCCTGACAACCCAAACACCCACCCACCCCTCCACATCACAGCACAAATCTAGTGGGCTGTAGTCCAATGTCCAGGGCCAAGACATTTCCAAACCTGCTGGTTTAGGTCCCACTGGGGGTCCATGAGACATCCGCCACCCCTCTTACTGTACATGTTAACATGTGGCTGCTTTTGAAAGACGGCATATGAAATCAAGGCTGCCCGTCTGTGCAATCAAACAGGAAAGAGCAGAACAAATCAACATGGAAGGCCTACAAGAAGAGGCTTTAGAGTTTACTTTTGGGGTACCGGCATGTTTGGGCAGCGGTTAATGAATTCCGAATCCAAAGACCCAGCCGCACACAAGTGAGATTTATCGGGCAGAGGCCCCGGCGGGGGCCGCACACAGATGGAGTTCAGACCCAGTGAGTACCGCTTGACGTCAGCTGCGCTTTTCAGCTGAGCTCCTGGGATTAGCAGGGTTTTGGCAGCAAATTGTGTTCAGCTTCGTTCCACGAGGAAAAAAAAAAAGTGATAACAAAAATCTAAAATGTACAAAAGTGAGCAAGGAAAAAAAAAAAAAAAGCAATATCTGTAATACAAGGCCCGTGTTGATCCTCTAGCCTCATCCTCCTCCTCCAGATGCCGTAATTAAATATCAAAACTGGGCTCTGGTAAAGCGCATTCCGGTAGATTATCATAACAAGATGAACAGCTGATATGCCAGGCAGGCATTTTTTGGGGTTTGTTTAAATGTGTCAGTCTAATCAACACGCTCCATTTGCAGGCATCCTGATCTCCAGCGGGCCAAGGAGGAGGAGGAGGAGGAGGAGGGAAAAAATAAAAAATACAAAAAACAGCAATTTGTCAGCCTTGGAAAAAAAGCACAGAAAAGGGTTGTCTCCTGTGGGCTCAGTTTCGTTGTCCTTGGCCACAGTGCAAGATCTTCAAAATGACTTGGGTGGCCACAAATCATTAACTTGGCATCCGTAATATCCCTCAAATCCAATCCTTAGTCTGTCAGTCAGTCATCATTTTCCACCCCGCTATATCCTAACTACAGGGTCACGGGGGAGCCAATCCCAGCCAGCATAGGGCGCAAGGCTGGAAACAAATCCTGGGCAGGGGTGCCAGCCCACCGCAGGGCACACACACACACCAAGCACACACTAGGGACAATTTAGGATCACCAATTTGCCAAACCTGCATGTCTTTGGACTGTGATAGGAAACCAGAGCACCAGGAGGAAACCCACAGAGACACAAGGAGAACATACAAACTCCATGCAGTGAAGACCCGGGAAGCGAACCCAGGTCTCCTTACTGTGCCACCGTGCCGCCCCCCATATTATCTTAAAGATGGTTATTTTACCACAAGGCTTACAAATGTATGATTTGTAACGGTGTGTAAAACGGTGACAATATTGAATGCAAACTGGCCTAAGGTCATTAGACTACAAGGACAATGACACTCGGGTAAATGGCAAATAAGGCCATTAATGGTCATAAGCACTGGGCAAATTTGTGGGTTTCCCTCCAACAAAAAAAAAAGAACCCATAATTGTCTATGAAATGCACTGAAAGTGACAAAAGTCTTCGGCACCCATCGTTGTTGATTCCGTATTCAACAAACATCAGACTTGGCTTAAGGGTTTGGATTCACATAATAACTCAAATGAAAATGGCATGGACCCCTTAACCTGATATTTGGTGGCACAACCTTTCAAGTTTGTAATCCCTGCCCACAAGTGATTCCTGGAGCTCTCTATGAGAGCACATGTTGTGTGGCCCACTTGTCCTGAGCAAACAGGGTCAGGTTTGGTTTCTTCTCCAGATGGCGTGTTTCAGTTCTTTCCAAAGATGTTTGATGGGATTCAAATCATGGCCACTTCAGAATAAGAATAGTCCAATGTTTTGTTCTCAGCCATTCTTGGTTGCTTCTTGCTGTGTGTTTTGGCTCCTTATGCTGTTGGGGGGGTCCATGACCTGTGACTGAGACTGAGCTTTCTGACACTGGGCAGGACGTTTGGCTCCAGAATGGTCTTGAGATTTCGATGTTCCCTGCGTAGACTCAAGGCCCTCCATGCCAGATACAGCAATGCAGCCCCAAAACATCACCAAGCCTCCTGCATGTTTCACAGTAGGCCTGGTGTTGTTTTCCTTGACAGCTTCATTTTGTCATCTGTGGACACAGAGCTGATGTGACTTGTCAAAAAGCTCCAGTTGTGTCTCATCTGTCCATTCTCCCAGAAGCCTTGTAGTTTGAGTAAATTCCATTCTGACTTTTATTATAGTGGAGTCCTCCGGGATCTTCTTCCATTGAGCCCACCATCACTCAAAAAGTGACAGATGGTGTGGTCAGACACTAATGGACCTCGACCTTTGAGATCAGCTTGTGTTTTTTCGGAAGTTCTCCTTGACTTTCTGTTCACCATTCTCATTGTCCTTCTACCCATTCTGGACTTTCCTCTTGTGGCCGCGTCCAAGGAGGTTGGCTACAGTACCATGGACCTTCCACGTCTTCATAATATTTGCAAATGTTGTCACAGGAACATCAAACTACTTGAAGATGGCAGTCTTCTACTCTTTGCCTCTCACAAGTTGGTCTATTATGTCTGATCTCCTCACACAACTCTCTCCTTTTGCTTTTTCTGCTCTATGTTCAGCGTGGGACACATGATGACACCCAACAGCAGAGTGACAACTTTTCTCCATTTGAATGGAGAAACTGCACGATTGGAGACACGTGTGTGATATCAATTCAAGAACACAGCAGGTTTGAAAAAATCCCTCGAATCCAATGATTTAGGATCTTTTCTAGGGGTCTTCACAAATGCGTCCAGGCCATTTTAGAAGATCTTTATAGAATAAGCAACACTTGATCTCTTGTCACACTTGCTTTGCTTTACTCGATGACATCTCAAAGGTATGCAGGGACACAGGGGACAGTTGCTTTTCATGTCATCACTTTTAAGGGGGCAATAAGCTGAAAGGGGACCAACATGTCTGCAGTGGGCTTTTGCCCTGCCCAGGGTTTGTTTCCTGCCTTGCACCTTTAGTTGGCTGAGATTAGCTCCAGCAGACCCCCGTGACCCTGTATTTAGGATATAGCGGGTTGGATAATGGATGGATGGAACCAACACGTTTGTCTGCGTCTTTAGGTGAGCATTTGGTGTTCTGCAGCTAGTGGCCTGATACGGCTGGAGATGATCCATCAAAGAGGCTCAGGTTCTGGTGTGGATTGGTTGAGGGGCAAGCTTGCTGGCTTGAATGGCAATTCCAGTGGCAGTGGATCTCAGGGAGTTCAAGAGTCCCTGTGGGGTTCAGAAAGTTCCCATTAAAGGAAGGAGAGGTCAACCTGAAAAAGTGCTCCATAAGGTTCAGACAGACTCCATTCAAGAAGTAGATGTTTACCTGAAAGATGCTACATGAAAGTCGAATAGACTCCATCAAGCAAGCACAGTTCAGTCTGAAAGCACTCTGTGAGGTTAGAGCATCAAGAAAGTAGACGTCAACCTGAAAGATGTTACATAAAATTCAGACCAACTCCATCTGCATCCATTTTGTTTCAGTCTTGCAAGAGACTCGCATCTGAAAAGACATTTTTTGTCAAACTATTTGCGTCACCTGGACGCCTCCCTGGTGGGGTGTTCCGGGCACGTCCAACCAGGAGGAGGCCCCGGGGAAGACCCAGGACACGCTGGAGGGACTATGTCTTCCAGCTGGCCTAGGAACGCCTTGGGATTCCTCCGGAAGAGCTGGAAGAAGTGGCCGGGGAGAGGGAAGTCTGGGCCTCTCTGCTTAAGCTGCTGCCCCCGCGACCCGACCCCGGATAAGCGGAAGAGGATGGATGGATGGATGGATATTTGCATCAACTCCGGTTATACGGGGAATCACCATCCGGTGCCCCAATGATCTCTTTGTTTGCTTAATTTTGGACGTGGGTTTGTCTGCATTTCTCTACCTGACCAAGGGTCTCCAATATGTCGCATACAGATTGGTCATAGTTGTCATAAATATACTGTGCGTAAGACATCAACTGCAGGATCGGCAATGTATCAGCAGAGTTGCAAAAGATGCGCTCCATCTGGTCAACACAAACAATTACTGTGCAGACAAAAATTGGGCTCTTTAACGCCGTTGTCATTCCAGTGGCAGTTTATGCCAGCGAGACTTGGAGACTCACAGCAAGAAAACAGAATGTTTCCCAACAGCGTTGCCAAAGAAGAATCCTGGGCATCACTTATTGTAATCGTGGAGTGACACCTTTTATTGGCTAACTAAATAGATTACATACAAATGCAAGCTTTCGAGGCAGTTAAGGCCCCTTCATCAGGTAAGGTGTAACAAGGTATGGCTAACATGGTACAATACTCTACTGTTATTGTAATCGTATCACAAATGAAGAAATCCTGCCACGTAGGGGCATGAAGAGAGTGGAGGATGTAATGGAACATCGCTTATGATTAGTAGGACCTATTCATCGTCTAACTGACCATCGACATCCCAGGATAGCAGTGACATGGATGCAACCAAAGGGGAAGAGAAAACAGGGAAGGCCAGCAAAGACACACAGGAGACTCCTAGAAAAGATCCTAAATTATTGGATTTGAGGGATTTTTTCAAACTTGCATTGTTCTTGAATTCATATCACACACATGTCTCCAATCGTGCAGTAAGCCATTCAGCCGATTTAAATGGAGAAAAGTTGTCACTCTGCTGTTGGGTGGCAGAAAACATTCCAAGAAGACCTGAAACTTATCAGCATCAAGTAGGAAGATACGGACACAGTTGCAAGCCAGGTCAGGTCAGGTCAGGTTGGGGAGCCTGCACTGGTACAGCTCATTGCCACTCCCATCACACACGACAAAACAGCTCGGGATACTGCTTGGCAACCCCCCACCACAGCAGACACACAGTTCAGTCCCACTGTCCGGAAATGACCCTCTATCTGCCTCAGCCAGGCCTGGTCCAGCCTATCAGGTCCTCAACAATGAGCCAGATCACCCTCGAAAAATCGCACCTCATGGCCGTAGTACTGTAACTGTAATGCCGGTACTGTGCATCATTCAGGACTCCATGAGCAAGTCAAACCAACGATACCCAAGGATTCTCCAGAGAGACAGCACTGAAGGAGTCCAGTCTTCATCTCAGGTCACTGGATAGCGTCCATGTCTCACAAACAGGAAACACAAGGACTCTAAAAACTTGGACCTTTGTCCTTTTACACCACGCACCCCTTTCAGTGACCTCATGACCCCCCATGCTCTCCCAATCCGTGCTACTGACTTCATAGGAAGAGTCACCAGAGTCACATGAATGTCACAGCCAAGGTAAGTAAACCTCTCGACGAGATCAACACTCTCTCCGCCGACAGACACACTACTGGTGGTCGTGCCCAAGAGGTCATTAAAGGCCTGGCCTTTTGGTTTTTATCAGGACACTCACAAGCCCAGACACTCAGACGCCTCACTCAGTGTCTCGAGACCCCCGATCAGAGCCTCCATTGACTCCGCGAAAATCACAGCATCATTAGCAAAGTCCCAATAAGTGAATCTCTCTTCACTAACAGATGCCCCACGGCCCTGCCCACCACCCAGTCCATGCCAGCATTGAATAGAGTAGGAGCAAAAACACACCCCAAAATGCAGAGGGTTCGTCTCCACTCTGTACCACACACCCCTTTCCAGCAACCTTATGACCCACCCATGCTCTCCCAATCCGTCTACTGACTTCATAGGAAGAGTCACCAGAGACATGAATGTCACTGCCAAGGTAAGTGATCGACAAAAATGGAGAAAGCTAACTGCCCAATGTGCTCAACAGCACAGGAGGAACTAAGTCTAAGTCTCCTGTCAAGTTTTCTTTTATAAATCCTGACTTCCACATGGAAAGCTGCATATACACATTTCACGCCACTTCCTGGGCAAAGTTTTACAAATTTGTGCCCTAACGAGATGACTCATCCATGAAGGTAAAGGTGCAGAATTATTATGGGGAGCAGACATTACCATTGACGACGGGCAGAAAGTGAAAACTGTCTCAGTGACACAGGATCAGAATTACATTAACAAGATGAGTCGATCATAAAATGGGGTGGGGGGGGGGGATACTTAAAAAATGATGAATTCCCAAGCTGCAGAATTCTGGGATCAGATGCGATCAGCCTCCAAGACTACTATTAGACAACTGTTAGATAGATAGATAGATAGATAGATAGATAGATAGATAGATAGATAGATAGATAGATAGATAGATGTGACTGGCACTATATAATAGATAGATAGATAGATAGATAGATAGATAGATAGATAGATAGATAGATAGATAGATAGATAGATAGATAGATAGATAGATAGACAGATAGATACTTTATTAATCCCAAGGAGAAATTCACATACTCAAGCAGCTGCTACTGTTTCCCCCCCAGGTGGAACTGAAGAGTCGCATAGTGTGGGGTCTCCTCAGTCTGTCAGTGGAGCAGGACGGTGACAGCAGTCTGTCACTGAAGCTGCTCCTCTGTCTGGAGATGATCCTGTTCAGTGGCTGCAGTGGATTCTCCATGATTGACAGGAGCCTGCTCAGCGCCCGTTGCTCTGCCACGGATGTCAAACTGTTCAGCTCAGTGCCTACAATAGAGCCTGCCTTCCTCACCAGTTTGTCCAGACGTGAGGCGTCCTTCTTCTTTATGCTGCCTCCCCAGCACACCACCGCGTTGAAGAGAACGTTTGCCACAACCGTCTGATAGAACAGCATCTTATTGCAGATGTTGAAAGATGCAAGTCTTCTAAGGAAGTATAGTCGGCTCTGTCCTCTCTTGCACAGAGCGTCAGTATTGGCAGTCCAGTCCAATTTATCATCCAGCTGCACTCCCAGGTATTTATAGGTCTGCACCCTCTGCACACAGTCACCTCTGATGATCACAGGGTCCATGAGGGGCCTGGTCCTCCTAAAATCCACCACTAGTTCCTTGGTTTTGCTGGTGTTCAGTTGTAGGTGGTTTGAGTCGCACCATTTAACAAAGTCCTTGATTAGGTTCCTATACTCCTCCTCCTGCCCACTCCTGATGCAGCCCACGATAGCAGTGTCGTCAGCGAACTTTTGCACGTGGCAGGATTCCGAGTTGTATTGGAAGTCTGATGTATGTTGGCTGAACAGGACCAGAGAAAATACAGTCCCCTGTGACGCTCCTGTGTTGCTGACCACAATGTCAGACCTGCAGTTCCCGAGACTCACATACTGAGGTCTGTCTGTAAGATAGTCCACGATCCATGCCAACAGGTATGAATCTACTCCCATCTCTGTCAGCTTGTCCCTAAGGAGCAGAGGTTGGATGGTGTTGAAGGCGCTAGAGAAGTCCAGAAACATAATTCTTACAGCACCACTGCCTCTGTCCAAGTGGGAGAGGGATCGGTGTAGCATGTAGATGATGGCATCTTCCGCTCCCACCTTCTCCTGGTATGCGAACTGCAGAGGGTCGAGGGCGTGGAGGACCTGTGGCCTCAGGTGGTGAAGCAGCAGCCGTTCCATGGTCTTCATAACATGCGACGTCAGAGTGACAGGCCAGAAGTCGTTCAGTTCACCAGGACGTGATACCTTTGGGACTGGGGTGATATAAGATGTTTTCCAAAGCCTCAGGACTCTTCCCTGTTCCAGGCTCAGGTTGAAGATGTGCTGTAGAGGACTTCCCAGCTCCAACACACAGACCTTCAGCAGTCGTGGTGATACTCCATCTGGACCCGCTGCTTTGGTGGCACAAAGTCTCCTCAGCTCTCTGCTCACCTGGGCTGCTGTAATTGTGGGTGGGGATGTCTCACCTATGCTGGTATCAACAGAAGGATGGGTGGAGGTTGCAGTACTCCGAGGTGAGAGTAGGTTAGGATGGTCAAACCTGTTGAAGAAGTTGTTCATCTGGTTTGCTCTCTCCACATCTCTCTCGAGGGTGGCACCCCGCTTTGAGCTGCAGCCAGTGATGATCTTCATCCCATCCCACACTTCCTTCATTCTGTTATTTTGCAACTTTTGTTCCAGCTTTCTCCTGTACTGCTCCTTCGCTGCCCTGAGCTGGACTCGGAGTTCCTTCTGCACGCGCTTGAGCTCATGCTGATCACCGTCTTTAAAAGCCCTTTTCTTCTGGTTCAAATGGCCTTTGAGTCACTTGTAATCCATGGCTTGTTGTTAGCATAGCAGTATACTGTTCTTACTGGAACTACAATGTCCATACAGAAGTTGATGTAATCAGTAGTGCGGTCAACAACCTCCTCAATGTTCTCACTATGTGACCCCTGCAGGATATCCCAGTCCGTACTTCTAATCTCTCAGAGCCTGCTCTAGATTGGGTCACATCAGATTCCAAACAGAGTAAATTATAGGCCAGAAAAAAATATTGTTAAGGGACATGCCACAAAAATATATCTCTCTATTATAATATAAAATTCTTGGATTGAGACGTGATGTCCCGCGAGAGACACTTTAACGTCCCGTGAAACAAGGCAGTGAGTCAAAAGGACAGCTGCTGTACAGGCTTTTAAATGACCAACGTGCAGCACGACAAGCAGAACACGCATCTTGGCAGCAGCAGCAGCAAGAAAGCAGCTGATCCGACCGCATCTCCTTAGCATACGAAGGGGCCAGCTTTTGGTGTGCCCCAGGGATGGGGAGGGGGTGGGTGAGCAAAACGAGAAGGGGGCAAAGCCCTCTAGATATTCATGATCAACGAGATGCATAGAGGGAAGCATGCAAGAGATTGAATTCCCACTGGATCAGCCATGACAGGATGTAAAAAAGGCTTGGGGGGTTCCACTCCATTTATTAAATTCCCTCGCTAGAAAACAGGAAGGCTTGAGAAGTCACCGCTGATTGTGTCCAAAACGGGACTGAGGGGTGAGGAAAAAGGGGGAGTTTTATAGCTGCCGAGAAGGAAGGGGTGTGTCCAAGGGGCTGGAACTGGACGTGATGTCACTGAGGGGGAAGGTTCTGGAATTACGCAGGCTTCTGTTTAATATGTCTGGAGGGAAAGGAGAAAAAGGCTTTAGTGCGTCCTGCCATGCCCACTGACTGCCCCCCATGTGCTCGAGTGTGACACATCCAGCCATCCATCATCCAACCCGCTATATCCTAATTACAGGGTCACAGGGGTCTACCAGAGCCAATCCCAGCCAACACAGGGAGCAAGGCAGGAAACAAACCTCGGGCAGGGTGCAAGCCCATCGCAGGAGTGTGACACAGGCATAAGGAAAAAGAATTGCAGAACCAATTGAAGTCCAGCTCTGGGGACAATACACGTTAGATGAAACCGAATTCCCTTAAAGTTACATTGTCAGGAATTAAAGCGGCAGGACCGTAGTGCAATTTACACACCAGGCTCTGAGGAATCATAGCTGTGAAATTAGTGAAAGAAACACAGGGCAGGTACTGTGAAAATGACAAATGTTCAAATCAGAAAGACACAGCCTGCTGATATGTCAACTAAAAGCATCATGAGGTCTGATCAGATCATTCATTAGAAGAAAAAGCTGTAGAATTATTAAAGGTAATCACATCAGCCTCCGAGGAATGCATTACGCGTATTTAAGGATCATAATGGCAGGAAGTAAAGTTACTGAAATACTGTGTGTGTCATTCTCAGCACAGAGAAAGTGTCACATGCTGATCTGAGAAACTCTAGTTACATTAACATGGTGCAGTTAAGTGAAAAAGTAAGTACCCCCTGTTCGATGTTGTTTCTTTTTAAAAACATGTGAATATCTCAAGATTTGGTCTTCATTTAAACAGGATAGATAGATAGATAGATAGATAGATAGATAGATAGATAGATAGATA
>JANRMT010062789.1:533692-545168 GCA_026402145.1 Polypterus bichir lapradei | reverse complement strand
ATAGATAGATAGATAGATAGATAGATAGATAGATAGATAGATAGATAGATAGATAGATAGATAGATAGATAGATAGATAGATAGATAGATAGATAGATAGATAGATAGATAGATAGAGCCCCCCGTGTGACTCTGCTCTGGATTAAGCAGCTCAGAAAACGACATGACATGACAATTTACATGTGTAAGTAAACTGAAGAGCTTGGTGCTGTGACCGCCTCAAACATCAGATCGTGTCATTGAGAAGAACATCCTTCTATTCTGTGGTTCTACTTGTCCATCAGTTACGGTCAGTATTGCTAACTTACATCTGCCAGTCAGCATGCAGCACTTCACCATTCTCCACCGTCATGACTAGGACGTGTAGAGGTGCTGTCTTGAGACGGACAAGTCCGCTGTTTCTTTAATGGCATAATTTAGTAAAGGTCATGGAGGTGACTTAGAACCCTTAACCGAGCTTCAGAGGTCATCTGCTAAGATGGGAAGGACAACCATCTCAGCACTCTATCAATCAGACGTTTATGGTAAGAGTGACCAGATAGAAGCCTCTCTTGAGTAAAAGGCATATGGAAGCCATCTTGGACTCAGACAGCATGAAGGAAAGGATTCTCTGTGATGTCATCGCGGCTGGCCGGAAAGTGACATCGATGGTGGACCGGGAGTGAAGTCATCATAGCTGGCCGGAAAGTGACATCATTAAAGGAGGACCGAAAGTGATGTCATCATGGCTGGCCAGAAAGTGACATCGAGGGTGGACCGGGATTGACGTCATCATAGCTGGCCGGAAAGTAACATCAAGGGTGGACTGGGAATGACGTCATCATAGCTTGTCAGAAAGTGACGTCATCAAGGGTGGACCGGAAATGACATCATCATGGCTAGCTGGAAGCGACTTCATCGAGGGTGGACCGAACATAACGTCATCATGACTGGCCTGAAAGTCACATCATCAGGTGTGGGTCAGAAGTGTCGTTTTTATGATGAGCTGGAAAAAATGGTACCAAGTGGGACTGGGGCGGAAAAGAATGGTTAATCTTCGGATGTTCTGTTTAAAGAGGGAGAAAGGTATAGCGCTTCGTTCCAGTCCCTTATCTTTTATTATTTCATGCTCACCTGAACCATTTGGCTGACCCCTAAGCGCACGTGTGTGACAATAGCAACAGCAATAAAGGATGAGTTCACCGCAATCAAAAAGCAGAAAAGTCGAGTTTTCCGGAAAGGCTGGGTGGGCGCGCGTCACACTCTGCTGACAAAGGGGCTCTCATCTTAAAGGCTGGCCAGATTGATAGGAACGGAACACCAAGTCCACACAGCTCCATGCATCTCATTTTCAAGTAAGTAGGAAGTGACATTGCATGTGCCAGCGTGTCGGTAACCGTTCTCCACCTAACCCTCATTAATGGAGGTCTCAACCCAAACAAAAACTACTGACCTTTAAGAGAATTTTTAAAAGGTTAGATTCATCCACAGAACATCTGAGGTAATTTCAATTGCAGCCCCCTCAAGCGTTTCGTTTAAAGGTCCAAGTCACTCTACATTTTTATGTTTTAAATTAGCTAAGGTGTTCCTAAGATTCTTGGAGAAGCAAAATCACTTTTACTACCCTGCCTGGCGGCTCCTAAGAGGGGTCAGCACCTCGTCCATTCTCAGTGTGGCAGCCGAGGATTTCCCCTGAGCTCACAGGCAAGGCTTTGGATTATTAAAGATGCGGAAATAAATGGAGAAGAAACTAACCTGTGAAGGAATGACACACCTTCTTCTGAAATATTACATACAATGTATTGGGACCCTGCGGTGGGTTGGCACCCTGCCTGGGATTGGTTCCTGCCTTGTGCCCTGTGTTGACTGGGATTGGCTCCAGCAGACCCCCCGTGACCCTGTGTTCGGATTCAGCGGGTTGGCAAATGGATGGATGGATGTATTGGGACCCCCCTCCAAAGCAGTGAATTCAGGTGTCCACAGGTGTATAACATCGAGCCCCTCGGCATGCAGACGGCTTCTACACACATTTGTGACAGAATGGGTCACTCTCAGTAGCTCAGTGAATTCAAGCCTGGTACCGTGATAGGATGCCACCTGTGCAGTAAGTCCATTTGTGACATTTCCTCGCTACTAAATATTCCACGGTCAACTGTCAGTGGTATTTTAACAAAGTGGAAGCAACTGGGAACAACAGCAACTCAGCCACGAGGTGGTAGGCCATGTCAAATCACAGAGCAGGGACAGCACATGCTGAGGTGCGCAGAAGTCGCCAACTTTCTGCAGAGTCGATACCTACAGACCTCCAAAAGCTCAAGAACAGTGCAGCATAGAGAGAGAGCTTCATGGGATGAATGGGTCTCCATGGCCGAGCAGCTGCAGCCATGCAATGTAAAGCATCGGACGCAGTGGTGTAAAGCCCACCGCCCGCCAATGGACTCGAGAGCAGTGGAGATGTGTCCTCCAGAGTGACGAATCACATAATTCAATGGACGAGTCTGGCCAGGAGAACGGGACTTGCCTGACTGCATTGTGCCAAGTGTAAAGTTAGGTGGAGGGGGGGGATTGTGGTGTGGGGTTGGGCTTGGCCCCTTAGCTCCAGTGAAGGGAAGCCATTTTGGACAATTTCATGCTCACAGCTTTGTGAGAACAGTTTGGAGATGGCAACATGACTGCACACGCACCAGTGTACAAAGAGCAAGGTCTATGAAAAAATGGAGGAGCGAGTTTGGTGTGGAGGAACTTGACTGGCCTGCACAGAGCCCTGACCTCAACCTGACAGAACATCTTTGGGATGAATTCGAGCGGAAACTGTGAGTGAGCCAGGCCTTCACGTCCAACATCAGTGCCTGACCTCACAAATGCTCTCCTGGTCACAAATTCCCATAAACACACTCATATACCTTGTGGAAAGCCTTCCCGGAAGACGTGAAGCTGTTAGAGCTGCAAAGGGTGAGCCGACTCCATGTTAAAGAGAATGGGGTGTCATTACAGGTCGTGTGTGTGTAAAGGCAGACGTCCCAGTACTTTTGGCAACAGAACATAGCATTCTCAAACAGCAGAACAAAAAAAAAGCAGCTGATGACACACAGCTGTACTTATCAATAGCACCTGATGACCCCGACTCTCTCGATTCACTAACACAATGTCTTACTGGTATTTCTGAATGGATGAATAGTAATTTTCTCAAACTAAATAAAGAGAAAACTGAAATTTTAGTAATTGGCAATAATGGATTCAATGAGGTTATCAGAAATAAACTTGATGCATTAGGATTAAAAGTTAAGACGGAAGCAAAAAACTTAGGGGTAACCGTTGACTGTAACCTGAATTTTAAATCACATATTAATCAGATCACTAGGACAGCATTTTTTCACTTAAGAAACATAAGTAAAGTTAGACCTCTTATGTCATTGAAAGATGCTGAGAAATTAGTTCACGTTTTTGTTTTCAGTCGACTAGATTACTGTAACGCACTCCTCTCAGGACCACCCAAAAAAGACATCAATCATTTGCAACGAGTGCAGAATGCAGCTGCTAGAATCCTAACTAGAAAAAGAAAATCCGAACACATCTCTCCAGTTTTGATGTCGCTACACTGGTTACCTGTGTCATTCAGGATTGACTTTAAAATACTGCTTATGATTTATAAAGCCTTAAATAATCTCGCCCCATCTTATATATCGGAATTTCTGACACCTTATATTCCAAATCGTAACCTCAGATCCTCAAATGAGTGTCTGCTTAGAATTCCAAGAACAAAACTTAAAAGAAGTGGTGAGGCGGGTGGATGTGGTATAGCGGGTCCACAGCTCGTTGAGCAAAGGCCATTTCTTCTAAATAAATAATCGCCGTACTCGAGGCGGCTTCGTGAGTGGGCGTAGCGGTTGTAGCAAGCCGCGGGACGGTCCGTGGTGTGGGCGTTTCTCACCGAGTGCACAGGTGAGGAACTGTCCACATCCGTGATTGCTCCCATGGCTAATATGCTACAGCTGTGATGGCCCCTCGCATTATAAAAGAAGTGCAAGAGAAAGAACGAGAAAGGAAAAGAGAGGACGGAGGTTACAGGGAGCGAGGAAGCAGGCGGTGTGTGCGTGTGGTGAGCGAGCGTACGAGCGCTCGAGGGCAGCTGCCAGGAAGCTGGGTGTTAGGCCGACACCCAGGTGTTGGAGTTGTTGTTGCTCCCGCTGACCAACCAGATAGCGGGAGTGACCAGGTGAAAGCGACGAGCCGCGGAGGGCCGGAAAGGCAGCGGAAGTCGGGAGGCTTGGTGGTGGAGTCCCCAACGTGGGCGACCTGGCCGTTAGTGGAAATCAAGTCTCGATGACTGGGATGAGTGCCAGACCGGAGCCAGGGATCGGGAGGTCTCCGGTCTCGTGTGTGTGAGAGAAGAGGGCAGCTGCAGAGAGCGTCTCGCCTGCTGCAAAGCCCAATTGGGAGAAGCAGGTGAGACGCTAACGTAGAAGAGCACCGGACTTGTTGGTTTTTTTAAAGACTGCTTCCATGAGGAGATTTTAACCTCTGGTTGTTAAGGATTGTGTTTTTCCTATTGTTTTTAATAAAAGCACTTTTGCACTTTTTACCTTCCCCTTGCTCAGTTATTGCCTACACTGACTAGCTCATCGGTGACATTACCGACGGTGTTGGGTTCAAGGGCTCCCAAATATCAGATGGGAGTGTGGAGCCAGAACCCACATCGTCACAGCGGCCTTCTGCTGTTGTGCACCTAAAATCTGGAATAGCCTGCCAAAGGAATTCACCAGGCTGATACAGCAGAGCACTTTAAAACACTGCTGAAAACACATTACTTTAACATGGCCTTCTCCTAACTTCACTTTAACTTAATCCTGATACTCTGCATGTTCAGTTCATCATAATAACTATTCATGGTGGCTCTAAAATCCGTAATGACCCCTACTCTCTCTTCTGTTTCTTTTTCCGGTTTCTTTGTGGTGGCGGCCTGCGCCACCACCACCTACTCAAAGCATCATGATGCTCCAACATTGATGGACTGAAAGCCAGAAGTCTACATGACCATCATCATCAAGTCTTTCCAAGAGAACCCTAAATACAAAGAGGACTGATCATTGATGTTAGGCAGAATACCCAGAGGGGGCTGGGTGGTCCCGTGGCCTGGACCCCCTGCAGATTTTTTTTTTTTTTTCCAGCCGTCTGGAGTTTTTTTTTTTGTTTTTTCTGTCCACCCTGGCCATCGGACCTTACTTATTCGATGTTAATTAATGTTGACTTATTGTTATTTTCTTACTGTGTCTTTTATTTTTCTATTCTTCATTTTGTAAAGCACTTTGAGCCTGTTCTCGTCTAGAGTGTTCTAATTTGAGTTTTTACTATAACAAATCTCCAGCTTTGTCCCGTTTCCCACCCGCATTCGCAGTATACTAGCACAATAAAGCACACAGCAGTGTTTTGCCCTTGGCTTCACTCTTCTTCTCTTCTCCTTCCTCCTCCTTCCTCCAGCAAACTTCATCTTCTCCCTCCCGACTCCTATTTTTGACTCCTGTTATGTAATCCCCAGGATTATTTCCGGCGTTCCGGCGTTGATCTGAAAGCACTTCCGGGTAAGGTGGGAGCCTGATGGAGTAGGGCTCATGAGACCGTGCAGCACCCCCCATGATGGGGGCACCCCTGGAACCCAACATGGCTGGAACCACCAAACTCCAATTCCCAGCATGCCCTGTGAGAATCTGAGGTGTGGTAGCAAACCTGGGGGGCTGACTTTATTACTCCCCAGTAAAACACAAGCACTTTCTTCTCCTTGGCACCACCACTCCTCCCCAGCAACCTTGTCCTCCTCCACCCGACTCTGGCCGATGAGTGGTGGTTGCTGGCTCCCTTTTATAGGTCACCTGGAAGTGCTCCAGGTGTTTGATCACCAAGATCCGGCTGCACTTCCAGGTGTGGCAAATCTGTTGCCCACACAGGCTCAGGAGTCCCAAACACAGCACCCCCTGGTGGTACCTGCGGGACCCAACAGGGCTGCACCCAACTCCAATTCCCAGGGAGCCCTGTGGGAAACCGAGGCACTACTCCAGCCCAGGGGGGCGGCCATCTAGCGTCCATCTAGCTGCTCCCCCTGAATGTAGTGTGCAGGGGCGTCCCGGCTGGACATGGACGCCAGCCGGCTGCCACACTATTAATTCCAAATTTAGGTCTGTATCTGTCCTGCACTACATTTTTAAACCTGTTCCACTGCTCCTCCACTGTCTCCACACTTAAAAGCTTATCCCAGTCTATCCTACTTCTACATCTACTCAAAATTAGCCCTACCAAAGTTCAACTTAAAATTTTTAGTCTTTAATAAATAAACCTCAGAAACTTTTTCTGAACATTGATTACAATAGATTTTGTTCTATTGTGTTTTGGACCAGTTTATGAAAAATATTATTTTCATTTCAACATTAAAAACTCTTTTTCTAATGATCAGTATTGAAAAAGCCAATTAAATCCACTGTGGATTGGTGATTTAGGTCTGGGCTCTGACTGGCCACACCAGGACATCCACTTTCTTCTCCTTCAGCCACTGGGTGGTCAGTTTTACTGTGTCCTTCGGGTCATTGTCGTGTTCAAAGGTGAACATTCTGCCCATCTTCAACTTTCTGGCAGAGGGTAGCAGGTTTTCCTCCAGAAATGGATTTTATTTTGCCCCATCCATTTTTCCTTCTACCCTAACGAGAGCCCCAGGACCCCCACAACAGGATGCTGCCCCCTCCATGCTTGTTTGTTGTGGATGGTGAGCTGCATTGGTGTACCATTTGGTATTGAGGCCAGAAAGTTTGATTTTGGTCTCATCTGACTAGAAGACCTTTTTCCACTTGGCATCAGAATCTTCAGGGTGCATTCTGGCAAAGCTCAAACGAGCCTTAATGTGGCCTTTCTTGACAAGTGGCTTTATCCTTGTGACCTTCCCGAACAAGCCACGATTGTGGAGCGCTTGTGAAATTGTTGTCACCTGCACACCATTAATGACCAGTTTTTGCCATCAAATCCTGGAACTCCTTCCTGGCCATTGGCCTCTTGATAGCCTCTCTTACCAGTTTCCTCCTTTCTCTTCCATCCAGTTTGGAGGGACGGCCGGATACAGGGAGGGTCCTAGTTGTACCAAACACTTCTTTATTACGACTTTACTGAGCTCCTTGGGATTGATAAAGCCTTTGAGATTTTTTTGTCTCCATCTCCTGCCTCATGTCTGTCCACAACTCTATCCCTGAGATCTTTTGAAAGTGGCCTGCCACCCACAGTCAGTTGTTTGCTGTCAGTTGCACTACCAAGCACACTGATAAAAGTATAACATTGATGTTGTTCATTCAATGTAAATTTTCTCTTTCAAGCAACTTAAGATTAGTCATTTAGTGTTGCAGCTTGAAATATTTGGTTTCAGATCTCAATCAAAGTAAAAAAGTTATGGTGGAGGGAATAAATGTAAAAATCCTATTTCATTTAACTTAATATTTTAGGTTGTTCTGATGGGCCGTTTGTATATTCTTTCGGTCGAACTTTCCAGTTTGATGGTTTTCCAACTGCCAAAAGAGAAGAACAACTTAAAAAATAGATTTACTTCAGTGAAAAGAAAACAAGTGAATTGCACCCAATCACTCTAAATGATTTGCCTCAACTTAAAAATATTGGGATCAATAAGCTAAAAAGAGTTATATTGGTTCAGATTGAAAATATTAAGTGTGAATCATCACTTTTTTTTTCAGTGCAAGGTAATGAATGGACCAGGAACAGCTTCACTAATCACACTCATTACAATTGATCACAGGTGGAAGGAAGCCAGTAACCGCAATGGGAATGGTGGGCACTGACACCTGAGTGAGTTTAGGAGGTGGGGGGGATCCTTTATTTATCTCAGTAGGTCTTGTTTTGATTTTTTAAAATTCTTCTGAACTGTAGCTGTGATATCTTTCACTTGGATATTACAGACTGCATTGAGTAAGTAAAGCTGGACAAAATATTGGTTTGGGAATATTTCAAAGGGGGGGATTCTTTTCTATACCCACTGTACATAGTGGCAGACGGCCAGGGCCCCTACCCAGCCGAGACGCTGAGAAACTCGAAGGACTGGGGGAGAGAATATATACAGGACAGTACCTCCCTCAGGCCACTAGAGGGCAGTGCCCCAGGGTTGCGGCAGCACCGCAGTTTCCCACAGGACTTCCCACATGGGAATTGGAGTTCTGAGACTCAGCTCTGTTGGGTGCTGTAGGTCCCTCCAGGGGGTGCTGCAGTGACTGGGGAGCCCTACTTACTGGGGTCCCACTCTTACTCTTAAGTGCTCGCAACCCAAGTCTTCGGGAAGTACTTCCGGGGATCACTCAAAAGGAGCCACTTAGCTACATTCTGGGATCCAGAGTCGGGAGGGAGAGAGACGAAGCTTATTAAGAGAAGGAGTGGAAGCAGGAGAGAGAGAGAGAGAGAGAGGGAGAAATGGAGAGAAGAAAAGGAAAGAAAGGGCTGTTTTATTGTGCTGTGCTTATTGTAATTGCGTTGAGGTGGTGGGAATGAAAAGAAGGTGTTTCCCACACCTAAATAAAACGTGTGTTGTGCTGGGCTTACGCCTTGTGTCTGTTGTGTCGGGTGTTTGGTGAGCTGATGGCCACGCTATACCTGCTGTTGAAGCCGGCCCAGACACAGACAGGCAGACACGTTGACGTCACCCACAACACGTTTATTATACATATTTCTATTATTTACAAGTCAATAGGTGCACCACAACAGCCCCAAATACTCCTCTGAAAGTCCTGGCCAACACGAATGCCTTTCTCTTCAGGCCGCCTCTTTCCCTCTCCACCCGAGCCCTGTCCTTCTCCTCACCCGACTCCAGCTCCTGAATGAAGGGAGGCAGCCCCTTTTATAATCACCCGGATGTGCTCCAGGTGTTTCCCAGCAATCTTCCACCGACACGCCCCAGTGTGGCGGAAGTGCCGGCTGTATCCCCAGAAGCTTTCCAGGTGTCCCTGCTCCTCTTCCCCCCAGCACTTCCGGGTGTGGCAGAAGTGCTGAGGTCCAGGGCTCCAAAGGCATAGGGGTGCCCCCTGGCGGTGACCACGAATACCTACAGGGTGGAGCTTCAAAGCTCTGTACCCGTGGCCCCCACATGGTCTGGGGAAGGCGCAAGCCCTTCTCTGGTCCTCCTGGTGTCCCGGCTGGATCACCCAGCCATCTGCGACACTACATATATATGACGAGCCCCAATATGGGCGAAACACGGGTCGTGTACTCTTTCAAACTTATGAAATGTTTGGAATTGTTCTTCAGTACACCATAGAAACATGTACTAAACATGATCTGAAAATGCTGAAGCAGCAAAGTTTCCAAAACTCAACATCAGTGTCACTGCCAACACTTTTGGCCACTGCTATACATTGTTGTATAAAGATGTGCTATAGAAAGAAATGTTGGTGTTGGTGTTGTCCTGACTCTCTGTGCTTATTCCAATACAATACAATACAAGTTATTTGTGTATAGCCCAAAATCGGACAAGAAGTGCTGCAATGGGCTTTAACAGGCCTTGACTCACTAAGAAGACAAGGAAAAACTCCCAAAAAAACCCTAGTAGGGAAAAAATGGAAGAAACCTTGGGAAAGGCAGTTCAAAGAGAGACCCCTTTCCAGGTAGGTTGAGCGTGCAGTGGGTTTCAAAAAGAAGGGGGGTCAATACAATACAATACACAGAAGAGAACACAAGTAATCTTCAATTCAATATAATAGTGCAATAGAAATATTACAAGTACGGAGCAGAATTTAACAGTAGATGATATCCCATAATATGATTTGGATTTGTTTAGAGTCCTGGAGACCTCAGCCATCAAGCTGCCTCCCCCAATTGGCCATTCCACAGCTGAGTCAGTGCTGGGCCCTCTACCCGACAATTCCTGTGAGCCTCCATCAGAGACGACTTTACCTTAGGCAGGCAAAACAACTTGGCAGGTGGGCCGTGGCACCAAGTGCCACAATTGAGTACCGAGAAGAGAAACAGAACAGGTGAGGGTTAGTACCAAACTCTAACTATCATGTTGCTTATGTTTTAGTGCTAATGACTAACCACAGAGATGCAGTCTGCACAGTTAATCAGCAGCTCTAGTCAGGGTGTGCTAAACTGAAGTTATTAGCCGGGACCGAATTGGCATCTCTTATAGTAACAGGCAGACCAGTCCACAGTTTAGGGGTCCTGTAACTAAAAGCTCGACCTCCCAGTGTAATTTAATTTTATTTATTTTCATTTCTTCGTAAAGAACCAGGTATAGAACATTAGAACGCTCTAGACGAGAACAAGCCATTCAGCCCAAGAAAGCTCGCCAGTCCTATTCACTTACTTATGTACTTATTTATATACATATACTTATGTATTCCAATGTCCTATCTTAATTGCCCACCCCGGCCTCATCCATTCTGGCCCCCCAATCATCCCCTGTCTCTAATTGGCTATCTCGTTCTCTCTTTCTCACCCATTCACCACCTAACAGCTCACGTGTGGTGAGCGCACTGGCACAAAGATGGCTGCCGTCGCATCATCAAGGTGGGTGCTATACATTAGTGGTGGCGGTGGTTGAAGAGGTTCCCCTCTTGTCTAAGGTTTTTGAGTACTGAGAGAAATGTTATACAAATGAATTGAATTATTATTGTTAATAATTTAGTTTTGTGGGCACTAAAACAGAGACATTTGTTATTGCAGGTGGGTCAAATGCACGCAGCTCAAAGCTGTTCTTCAACTTTAAACTCAACTCCTTCCTGAAAAATCAAACCCCACTCAGCTTTTTGCTCCAACTGACTCTCAGGCATCGTCCTCCACGAGCCCCCAGCTAAATCTCGACGCTTCCAGCCTACACACTGCATCTTCTGAAGTAGAAGCCCAAAAGGTAAAAGGTGACGGCAGAGAAAAGAAATAAGCAATCCGTAAAATAACCCTAAAACAAATGTCTCCTACGCCCCCTTCACTCCAGCATCAAATAAAATGCCAAATTCAAAAGATAAAAGGAATTTAAGGAATTGGCTGTCTTCTGACAGAGATTAAGAGATCTCGCAGGAGCATTATTAATTCTAGCAGAGGTAATTCCAGCTGGATAAATTAACGCAAGAGAGGCGCCGGCACGAGGTGCTCGCCAAGTCAGGATTTTTAAACCTGCAGGGTAACATGTCCTCTGGAAGAAATTGAAAGGAATGGAGAACTCGATGAAAAGAGCAGAGGGGAGCACGGCGGCTCAGAGGTTAGCCCGTCAGCCCACTATCCTAAACGACCCTGCAAACGATAAAAGAGCTTCAATCAACATTAGAGGATGGTTAATATTAACAGCAGTAAGATAAGAAGCAAATGAGGTCTAAATAATGATAATAAAATCCAAACTGGGATATCTGGAATAGGTGAATATTTCCCAGCCCATATGGCAAGAAGTGATAAAAATCAATAATAATTATGATAATAATGTAAGCATCCCTTGCCTTATAATGCTAATCCATTCTACATGAAGTGAATTTTT